>JAHWFP010023475.1:5499-15945 GCA_023313725.1 Lithobius niger
GGGGGGGGCTCTCGAAATAAGGAAACGATGAAGCCTTTGGTCTAATTGAACAGCTGGAATGAAAGAAACGTTTCTAAATTCAAAAAGCAACAAATATTTTGCTCGTTGATTTTTTTTATGTGATTCGTGCATCTTATACGAAAACAATGTCGCTCAAACTCCAGACCAACGTAAAGAGAAAATGTTTGAATAATGACCCAGATCACCTTAAAGGTCATAAATTATTAAAACCGCTGTTTCAAAAAGTCTTCATTTTAAGTAACAACCTGTTGTTTTTACAATTTTTCATGTGATTCACAAGTCTTGGGACAGTTGGGCTCGCAAATTCTGGTCTTGTGGAAATTTTTATTTCGGGAGGGTGGGGACGAGGGGGCGCGGACCAGTGGCGCATCCAGGAATTTGTTTGGAGGGGGCAAAAAAATGGGTCCCAATGCTAACGCATTTTTAACAATGTTGGTGATTTTTCATGCTTTTAAGAAATTTGAGAAATTTGAGAAATTTTATTAATGGCAGCAAATTCCGTAATTTTTAATTTGTTCTGCGTCATTGCAAATAATTTTTCACACTTTTAGAGGGGTGGGGGGGGGGGAGAAGAAAAAACACTGGCTCGGAGAACGAATTTGGGTTGTTATTGAGATCATTGTATTATAACCAACTTTATCCTTCTTGACGCGAAAAAGAGAGGCCTTCTGATGTCGGTAGAAACAAAATCGAAGTGCTTGGAATTGCTAAATTCTACTGTTAATCTCGGGTCTTGGAAGGGGGGCAAGTGCCCCCGTTTGCCCCCCCCCCCCGTCTTTGTGTGCCACTGGGGGGGGGGGGGGGAGTTTGAGTCTGGAATATGGAAAATTAGTTTCGGTTTCCGTAACAGAATGACCATTTGCAAGTTGAGAGTTCTGCTGTATCATCTCAATTTTTAACAGTATCAAGCTTATCTAACTCAGTTTTTTGCCAAGCAACACATTGGCGGATGTAATACTTCTCGTGGTTCTATAAAATCGTTAATTTGTGTGTTTGTTTTAGCACGAAGCTCCTTTTCCAGATTTAATTTTCTGGAAAGCAGTTGAGTGCTAAATCACACACATTATGCATTTCGTAGACGCACGAGTGGGATTCGGTTTGAGAATTTTTGTTTTCTTTCCGCAAAAAAACGATTCTTCGGAGTAATTTCGTTTTACGAAATTGCACGGGTATCTACGAGTATTGGGGTGTGAGATTCGATCGGCGTCCTGGTCCCAGCTGTACATCTCAGGCTTCGTACAGACCCGGGTTCGATCCTGGTGATGGGAAGTGTATATGTACGGGTTTTTCTCCAGTTGTTTCCTGCCAGTTGTGCGGGGGTTTCCTCCGGTTTTCTCCTGATGGTGGTATCTTCCATTTAACATCTGCTGCTTGGGTTTGGGTGGGTGGATGCATCGAGCGTCATCTATTTCTATTTCTGTTTCTACGGGTTCTGTTCATGCGATGTCTAGATTGGCGATGTTTTCTATGTTTTCCTTTACTTGGCGTAGCGATGCTAGCCCTTATCACATTGCGTCATCCTACTTGTAATTTCGTTTGCTTCAGCTTTGGTTTTTCGTGTTATGTCCATGCAGACCTAAACCTAATTTTGGTAATTATATAGAACAACGCCTTTTCAAGCTATCGACATAATTCAACTACCTGTCGATTCCTTTCGTCGTTGCTGTTCAGAAATTTGCGCAAACGCTTTTTTCTTTTATAAAATAAGTTTCTAAACACGTTAAAACGCTATTGAGAGCTCTGGTTAGGCCACCCATAACGCGCGACAATGGGAGCGCAACAAGAAAACCTGATTTCGACCAGAACATTAGTAAACGGAAATTATCTTTTTCATTTGCGTCGGCATGGCTAAAGCGGTGATTTGTGATGGATGTGAACTGTCGTTCTATTTCTATATAAATATTTCTTTACAGTGTGAAACATTGTCCGCAGGGGCGCGCTTCGCGCGCACTATTATATACATCGAGAATTTGTGTAATCAGAAATAGTATGACGCAAGCATTTGTGAAACAACCAAGTGTCATAATTTGTTCCTTGTGTCACAAATGCTTGCGTCATACTATTTCTGATTAGACTAATTGTCGATGTATATAATAGTGCGCGCGAAGCGCGCCCCTGCGGACGGTATTTCATACTAAAAAAAAAAATTGTCCCGGGAAGGGTATAATTTCCGTTTACTAATGTTCTGGTCGAAATCAGGTTTTCCATCGTCGCGCGTTATGGCGGCCTAACCACGATTGTCAATAGCGTTTTAACGTGTTTTTAAAATTATTTTATAAAAAAAAAAAGGCGTTTGCGCAAGTTTTCGTTATAACTTTCTGAACCACAATGACGAAAGGAATCGAAAGGTAGTTGAATTATGTCGATAGCTTGAAAAGGCGCTGTTCTATATAATTACCCTAATTTTTATGCCGGTCATAAACGAAGTTAAACGTAAAAAGCTCCAATCCTGACGTGAAGCAACTTCGATTTCCGTAAAAGCACGGCTATTCACGAAGATGACGTCACTGCCCTAATATGGGCATAAAGAGACTGGACGCAATTTACCGCTTCTTCTAAGTAAGATGTACTGTATATGTCTGTGGTTTCTTTGTCGGTGACCATTCCACGACAAGTAAAGCTTTAATTTATATAATTACTGAGTTAGAAAGATATGATCCTTCAGTGTAAGTCGAGCTTGGCGCTTGTTTAGCGGAAACAAAACAAAAATTCTCTAATTAAATTACTGGTTAAACAGCTAATACGTCTTGAGCATTACTTGGGATTAGAGCGAGCATCTCATTTCAAGACTGCGTTTACCGGACAAGCATACTCGCGTTTTAAGGCGTAGCCACCTGTGGTACGTCCGCTTTGAGATTATGGGATGGCAACTGGCCCCTAAAAAATGAACATGGTGAGCAAATTCGGTCACACTATCAAAAATGGTGGAGAAACTTAAGCCCGATGAGCAGGGTTAAACACGCACAGCTACAGTTAAACTGTGATTCTGTTTGCAAAATTTATCCTAGCACACGCAAACGTGTGAACTAATTTTCCAATAGCTGTTTGATTTTATAAATTGATGTTTGCATCTTTTTAAAGATAAACAGCGTTTTCACATTTGTGGTTACCTGCTTGTAATATATGCGTTGTCTTCGTCGCGCACCACAGGAATAATGCTGAATTATAGGATGTGCGTCTCACGAATCTCATTCACGCGAGAGCAGAAACGAGAACGGTGGGCACAGCTAGCCGCCAGTTTTCTTCTGTTTTTAAAATTGATGCTTTAATCTGAAATTGCTGTTACGCTGTTTATAGGGCGTTACCATAATTTTATTAATAAAAAATAAGTAAATAGATTGTAGAATTGCCGTCTCGCGAATATCGTTCGGACGAGAACAGGAAGTTAGCTAGCGCCATGTTGGCGTTACTGGCGTCGACCAAGCGCTGGAGAGAATGCAAATTGCGAAGGTTTGGAATGTTGTTTCTTTTACAGTTGCGACCCCCCTGGTTCGATATGGGACTGACAGAATCTCCCATGTGGCGCCATGGCTTCGGCTGGGAGCGCTTCAAATCGACAGCAACCTACAGCTAGAACCTTCTACATAAATGCGCTGGAGTGATAATTGCTAGTTCAACAGATCGCAGCTGGAGGGCGCCACGGAATCTATCTACAGTGCTTCCACTTACAGGAATTTTTCACTTTTTAGGGGAAAAAAAATGCTTTTCAAAGGACAAGGATCGAGAAAAATGGCATTGGGAGGAATGTACCTTTAACTTTACCTTCAATGCAGGGCTGTGAGTGCATGTGAAAATTAGAAAATATTCGAGAAATGTTACATGCTTAAAAATATGTGATAAAATGTGAAAAATATAAGAATCGTGAGTAAAAATGTGAAAAAAAAAACATACAATAACTGCGCCTCTTCCTTTGCTAACAAACATCCTGTCTGTAATTTCCCTTTCTTTGCTATACGGGTATCCTGTCTGTATCCTAGTGGGCTGGTGGCGCGATGTATACTGGAGCCGATGACCTTGGGTAGCCCAACTCCACGTGCGCTTTAGAGGCGTGGCTTGTCGGTAGGTGAAACGGGCACGAAGTTGCTAACTTTTCATGCTGCAAAAAAAAAAAAGAATGGCTTTCTAGTCTAAGACTTAGAAACGTAAGTCTAATGTGAAAAATGTGGAAAAATTAACATTTGACGTGAAAAAAATGTGGAAAAATTAAGATTTGACATGAAAAAATGTGGAAAAATTAAGATTTGTCGTGAAAAAAATGTGGAAAAATTAAGGTTTGATGTGCGAAAAACATGAAAATGAACGGCATTTAATTTGTGAAAAAAAATGCCAAAATTATGTGCACCCTCGCTCACAGCCCCGCCATGAACAAAAAACGAACTTAAAAATGTGAAGTTAACTTCTTTGTCAAATTTTGTTCTTTCCTGCCTTGCGTTTGAGATTACGGATTGGCCAGTGTCACTTTTCGTCAATCTGATGCCTACTACCTTAGGGACAGGTCATTATTTACGGTGCGTCAATTGGGCGATAATTCTGTATCTCTTGTCTGGTATTTTTAAATTTTTGCAGGAGGTACAGACAGATCTACGATAAGATGTAGATTTTGGGTCTGTTTAACACCTCTGTAATGTCTGGCGCTAATGACCTTGCTGGCTAGGGGCCATTAAGGCTGATTTCCCCCCGCCCCTCCCTCATATTTCAGTGTTGTGTTCAGTTGTTCACCATAAATTAACAATAGTGACCTCTATTCCACCAAGATGTTGGCCACCATACACCCTCCGGTCAAGGATGTTGTTATGTACAGGAGGATGAATAAGCTTATGACGAATTATTATGATCGAGGGACTTGTTCCCCTCTTTAAACTTACCGGGGACATTTTGTGTGACGACATTCTCCACCCACCATTTGTTAATTATGGTTACACTAGCTGAAATGTTGAATACACCGTTTGCAACATTGGTTAGGTATTGTAGCTCATGTGTATGTACATGTTCGACCTAATTAAGTTTCTTAAAATTTTAGCCCACACTAGCTAATAAACGCTGTTTTTCGTTCGCTTCGCTCACTCAATCAGCGCATCCTGTGACTCAAATTCCCCCCCCCCCTTTACTAATGATCACTTCTATTATATACTTCCATGTTCATGCTGGCGGAAAGGCTCAAGGCGGTCTCGAAGCTGCCCCTTCGAGAAGCATGCTGTCCTGAAAAGCTTCCCCAATGCTTCCCTCCTACGAGACGCGCGGTGCCCTTGGTTCTTTACTCAACTCTTAAAATTAGTGCTTAAAAGTAATAGTCTAGATTTGTGATGATCTTATTATGTAGATTGAATCCTAGCGAGAAAAACTGCCGATCCGCCGTTTTTAGTTGGTGAAATGATTCAGCGGAAAAACCGCCTCGTAGAACCGATGCGTGTATGCTTTTGCTTTAGCTGTGATAGATAACGTGATGACAGCAGTGATGAGTTGGTTGATGAGTTTATGAAAGCTCTTACTGATCACACTGGCCGGTTTCAAGCAACTAGGCTGACCGCTCTCACTGTTCAGCCACCACGGCCATTTGGTATAGCTGAAATTTCTCACCACGTGGGCCAGTGACGCTACGAACACGGCAATCTCGCTCTGCATGTTACAGGTCCATCACGTTTAGAACCAGTTGGATTTGAATGCCTTAGACATGCCTATCAATTTATTTATATCATCCCCTCCCACTTTCGTTCAGACTTCGTACGTATTATTTACGGTCAGTCCATCCTTTAGCTTTAAGTGTTTCTGGGCACTAAAAGACCATCCGGCTATTGGTTAAGGAACTTTCAAATAAATAATGCAGTTCTTTAAACATTAACCCGTACTAAAGAGACAAGACCCAACGCAGTTGCTGGGCCAGCTAAGTGAAATGTTCCACTACGGTGTATTCCGTGTTTAGAATGCGATTAAGCACGAAACCGCGCCAACGGGTGTGCCACCGCTCGGAGAAGTAATCCCAGTTCAAGTATCACTGCGCGGTAAAGATACGTTAATATAAGTGCTTTACAGATGCACCCGGAATGCAAGGCCGTCTCAGATCGGCCATAAACGACAACTAAACTATAACGTTACAAGGGTTAAGACGGGTGGTTCGGTAGGTAACGCCCTCTCTTGAAATCAAGTGGCGAATTTGTAAGATTGACTTGGGTTTCCAAAATGTGTCAACAGATGGAACTGCATAGCAACGCAGGTTGATTTGATGTTTACTGAGCGTTGTGGAAGGTACCAATGAGACAGCCAATTCTTCAGAGATTTGAACTGACTGACCGGCTGCTTGTGGCTGCATGGCGTCGCAGGGTGGTTTACCAAAGACGTCAATATCCGTCAATAAACGCCACACTAACTACATGAGTGCAGCAATTTTGACCCTGTTGGCATGTAGTAATTACGTATCGCTTCGCACGAAATTGTCTTCTGTCGTGCGTTATTCTGAAGTTAATACGTGAATAACGATCGATGAACAGTATCAAAGAAAAACGATAATTTTGGTAGGACAAGAGCACCAAAAGACCATTTTTCACGTTAAAATTTACTTCCGGGTCAGGCCAAGGATTAAACGAAGGAGGCAGCCATGTTGCCGGAAGGAGACGGCAATCTACAGTAAGGAGACGGCCAGGTTGGTGTTAATGACGTCATATTATACCAGAAAAAGAGAAGCCAGCAATATCAGCCAATCAGAGAACTGCAAGGAAGGGCGTCTATAAAATGAGACTGATGGCTTGCTCGATAAACGGAAATAAATTTTTTTTAAATCTCCGTTTATTATAGTTTGCTTTTTTACTAAAGTAAATTCTTTTTTTCTGTCGTCTAACAACTTAAACAGAGAGATTTTATTTTTTAAAACTCCGTTTGTGCAAATCTACTAGTCATGTGCTTCCTTGCAGCACTCTGTATTGGATGTTCGGGCTACTTTGGCGGAATTGGTGAATATGACGTCACACCACGGTCCCAATCAGTATATCCTCACAGAACAATACTACCGGAAATCGGGAATGAACCATCTTCTCTAGTCGCTCCATCTTTGAGCAGTACAACAGCCGCTTGTGACTGGAGAAGTATTGGAACGCTGTAGTGCGTCGCTACACTTCAAGCTGTCTGTTCAGGGAGCAGTTTCATCATAATCTCGCTAAAGCTCTCGTTACCATGATAAAGACTCGTTTACCTGTTGACAACATGCATAAATGTAGCCCCCGACGACTCTGTCAGATTCGAATGAACTAAGACCGAAGTGCTTAATTATCGCTTTTTAGTGTTTCCATTCACATAATTAGTGCTTCATTACAATCCCAGAAAACGCTATTTTAGTTGTTGGGGGAGGGGTGGGGGTGTCAAGTGTATATGCTAGCCTCCCTGAGTACCCTACGTACGCCAAATAAAATGAAACTTGTGCCAATATTCAGTGCTTCGTTAGTGCTTTCAGTTTCATTCCCGCATTTAGTGCATCACTTTTTCATGTGCCAAAATGGGTTTCAATGGTGGGGGCAGCACAAGCTTCCCCCCCCCCCCGCCCCACGACTTAGTCCGGTTCTTATGAAATTAGAAACTATAATTAGTACTTTCAATATTTAGAGCTTCATTAGAGCTTTTTAGTGCTTCCATACCCGCAAAAGTGTATCATTCTTTTCCTGTCAAAGAAGGTGTATCAATGGTAGGGCCAGCCCCCCAAACCCCTCTTAATCTGATTAGAATGAAATTAGGCGTGAATGAAGCACTAATTATGTGAATGGAATCACTCTACAGCACTAATTAAACACTAATTATTGGGCCTTATTTCATTCGAATCGGTAACGACTTGCTGGTTTATCGCCTTTAACAGAGCATGTGGCTTTTCAACTGTCTGCATCTCTAGTAACCATGGCAACGACGCTCACACGTAGCCTACCCTCGTGGCTCGAGGCACGAAGTATGATGCACGTGGAACGACGGCGTCGATTTAGGACAACAACAAAATAATTCCTTCTGCAGTAAAAAACCGGCGGACTGATTTCTGAATGCAATATTCGGCGGTTTGCTTTCGATTCGACAAGCACGACGTGGGCGCCACGTTGGATTTTGAATTCTCGCTGCGAGATGTTGCGTTTTCTATCATCGTTGTACCCCAAATGCCCTTTTTTAAAACCCAGACGCCCTTTTTTCCTTGCCCTTGCTTCCCCATGATGGAGGAGGGGACAACACAACGGCAACGAGACGGGGAACAACAAAGGACAAATACAGAAAGCAACTCCCTCCCTCCTCCCCCCCCCCCCAAAACAAAAAGGACGGTCCTCAAAAAATGTGTTCAATTGACCCTTTTCTTCAGGTGTGCCCCGCTTTTAGAAAATCTGCGTAAGCAAACTTTGAGAACAGCGAGAAATGACGATGTCGTCGCAAACGTTTAAAATTATTGAAAAACAGGAGTTATTCTTAGTGTGGTATCACTCTCATCAGTCAGTAGGCATGTAGGGAAACGATTTTATGCGCAATAATTTAGCCATGCCGTACCGAACTGGGCTTTGTGTTTCCGTGCCAGCTTGGCCACTTTCCAAAAGGCGGCCAGCGCGGTTCAGCCGCGAATGGTAAGGCACGGCATGCTTTATTTAAATATATGTGAAATCCAAGAGGTGCCGAGCCGCGCCACGAAACGCGCTTGAGTCTTCCTAAACGAAATCGGCAATGGTGGTAAGCCTGGAATGTCGGGGAAGGGGAGGAGAGGAGAAGCAATTGGAAATAATCAACAAAGGTTCGGAGTTAATTGTGCTGTAGAGGAAATCTGGAATTAAGAAAAAGACCAAAAACTTGGCCCGGTCATACTTTAGTAGTTAATATGTGTAAAAATCATACCGTGCATGAGACGAGTGCAGCTATACTCGAGGATGCCGTAGTGTGGTTTCGGCCCACAACACGTGTAAAATTATTATAGCTCCTCTACCGATAATAGCACTTTGGAGACTGAAAACCGTAGTGCAAACTTCCCTAGACGACTTGTGGTTCTGACATGTTTACTAAGGTTCAGAATTGACCCAGGATCAAAATCGACCCGAATGAAAGAAATTAGTAAGGCGATACCGATACTGGATGGTAATACCGATATGTGTGGTATCGGTATCGGTCGGTACCGGCAATTTCACTCAAATATTGATACCTCTGGAACTGGTCGAGATTACGACATGCGGTTCGCCGCGTTTCGCTCCTGGCTACCTTTTAACTGTTGTTTGTTTACAATTTTACAATTTTTTATTTTGACATTCATCGGACGTTTGAAGAAAACTACATCATCGATAAAAAATTAGGGAGGTCTGTGTCGGTACCGATACGGCCCAAATTTTAAAACTGAATCGGATCGGTAAAGTTGGTATCTATCAATCTTAGAAATTAGCAATAATGAAAAAAAAGTTCACTGTTTTATCTTCTTTCATTTTAGTGGGTACATACAAATTTACCACGTTGTGTAATCGCGAATGGATGTTTTGCCAAAATATGTAATAGTTATACCCCTCCCCCCTCCCTGGCGAACTGTATCGGATTTATCACCCAATGGGCAATATCCCGCACACAGGCGAATCAGCGAGAACTACGTCAAGATGACGTCGAGGCCGATGGCCGAGACGCCATCGAGACGTAGAGCTCGAGCGGTTTGGCCATGTAAGGTATATCGCCCATCGGCTCATAAATCCGATACAGTTCACCCTGGGTGGTATAACTAATTTATCGCACGGCCCCTAACTTTCGAAATGAAAAACAAAATTGTTGGGGTAAATGGAAAGTTTGCCTTCACAGCTGTGTTGTTTATGCAAACTTTGTGTCGTCACGTTTGCATTTAATTTTGTATTAATGCGTCAGGCTTACGGCCGATACCATTTGCAGGGATGGCTGCCGGTGTGAAAAGATGTGAAAAATGTGAAAAGTTGCCAGTGGTAAAAAAAAAAGTAAAAATGTGAAAAAATGTGAAAAATACGAGTATTGGTGTGAAAAAAAGGCAAAACGCACAAACGAAGTAAAAACAATCAAATTATTCGCCCTAATTTTGGGCCCGGAATTACGTATAGGCATGCGTGTGGTTAAAACACACAAAAAAAGATTAGTTCGTTTACGAGTGGAGTAGCTTAGAAGTCGCTTTCGCTCTCTTGAGTGAAGTCACAGAAAAATTACAATGGTGATTGGAAAAGAAAAAATTTGTATTAAAGAAATGTGAAACTGATGATAGATGAAAACGAAGAAATAGTGATGCAGAAATCAAAGTAGGTATGTGAAAAATGTGAAAAATTAAAAGCGGGTATGTGAAAAATGTGAAAAAAAGAAAAAGCAGGTATGTGAAAAATGTGAAAAAAATACAAAGTGGGAATATGAAAAATGTGAAAAAAGCTGGTAGTCCCGGTAGCACCCCTGCCTGCATTTGATGGGGGGGGGGGGTATTTTGTGTTTTGG
>JAHWFP010023476.1:0-34226 GCA_023313725.1 Lithobius niger
TCAAGGTTGGCAAGTATGTATGTAGGCTCGTGGGTCGTTTTTGGTTGTCTGGAGAATGGTAGCTTGGCTGTAAGGAATAAATTTCGACTGTGAAAGGTCGTGTTGTGGGTTTTAAGTTGGTTGTTACTTTAGATATTGAATTCTTATGCAAATTGAGTTGTGTGTAGTTGTTCTTGGTCTGGCGATGACTGCCCTACCGCAATCGAACAAGATTTTTATGAAAAAAAAAATGTCAGCACTTTTTTTTTTTAAAGTGATTATCACACCTTTTTTTAAAAAAAATTAATTCGGCCCAAAATTATGGACGAGTTGCTTAATAGCGGTAGAAGTGCTAAGGTAGAAGTGCGGTAGAAGTGCACACCAAAATCGACAAAACGTCTCACGACAGGACATTTGTCGAACCCTGTCTCAGCATTCTGCAGAGTGTCTTTAAAACCATACGAATGAGCTGAGCGCCACGCACCGGATGCGAAGTTGTCGCGAGGTCTTTAGGCGTCTCACGACGACAAAGCTAAGATCCTTCTAGTTTCGCGTGACGGGGGTCTCTCCACCAGATGCGATGTCTCGCGACATTTCGTCTTGCAACGACGTTTTGTCGATTTTGGTGTGCGGCCACCCTAAGTCTGTGACTTGCTGTGCAACAAGGCTACTAGTTCAGGGGTCGAAACCGAAGCACTCGGTTGAAACATAAATGTGTAAAAGGTGCTTCACCGTATTACATTATTTTTAGTATAACACTCCCAAATTTCCTTCAGTGAGTTCCTGTATTGTTAACTGT
The DNA here is from genome assembly GCA_023313725.1 of Lithobius niger. Lineage (NCBI taxonomy): Eukaryota > Metazoa > Arthropoda > Chilopoda > Lithobiomorpha > Lithobiidae > Lithobius > Lithobius niger. The sequence goes on from JAHWFP010023476.1 coordinate 779, forward strand.
GATTTAATTGTGATTGTGTTTATGTCTACAGCTAGGAACGAAGCCAGAATTTTTTTTCCGGAAGGACCAACCGGTAGTGGCATACCCAGGAATTTTGTTTCGGAGAAAGGGAACAAAAATTGGAATTAAAAAAAAAACCGTAATGTGAAAGAAAGGGGGGAGGGCACTTTAAGTCCCCCCGGAGACAGTGGCGTAACGTACTGGTAATCTAGGGAAGCATTCCTTACGGGCCCCTGAAACTCGGGGGCCCGCCAGGCGTCGAAATACGAGCATGGACATTATCATTGAGATTTTTGCATTGAGTAACGCATGCCAAAAGTATCGCCTTAAGCCTCAAGTAGTGAACTATAACTATGGTATGTAAATTTCATGTTCAAAGTGTTATAAGCAAGTATAAGTTCCCATTTAACAAGTGCAATAATGTACAATACTTCGACAGTTAAGTAGGCTAAAAAATACCACACAAACACGTTTTTTTTAATAATTTTTTTCAAACATTATTGTTTGTTTGCATTGCGAAGTAATTTTTTTTGGGCTGAAAAGTTGTTGGTTGTTTGGGTAACGTAAACCATACGTAAATAATAAATATTAATAAATAAACCATACGTAAATAATTTGGACCAAGACAGTCGAAAAGGTCAAAGATTTGGGGGGGGGGGGGGCGGCAGTAAATAGAGGAGGGCCCGACCATATATATTTTGCCTATGGGCCCAGAGACACTTTGTTAGGCCACTGCCCGGAGACCCTCAAAACAACTACATTTTAGCACCTTTGAAACGTTGAAGCCAATTTTCAGAATTTTTTCAGTTGACTTCCAACGAATTCTTTCAGCCTACTTCCAGCCTACTTTCAACCTGCTTCCGGCCTACACCCAAACTTTCAGCCTACTTCCAACGAATTTATTCTTAACTTCGTGTGTTGGGGGAATACTTGCTCCCCAGTTGGTCCACGATCATCTTAAATTCCCTTCTCTCTAATCAAAGCTGACATGATGACAATTTTTCGCCTTCCAACATGACGACAGATTCCTCTAGTTTTTTCCTGTTCGGGAAAAGATTGGCCTTCTCATTATGTAACTCTTTTAGCACGAATGGATGAAGCTAGTAAAACAAAAACAAAGAAACGGAAATGGAAGCAAATGACATTGACAACCTTCGATATATATGCTGCTTTGTTACTAATACTTTGAGCGATAAACTTGATCCTTCTTACTAGGCCAAGCTCACAACTACATTTTTTTACACAATATTTATAATTTTCGGCGCATAAATTGACGCTACTTCACAAAAAAAAAAAAGATAAACAGAAAAAGCAGGGTGGGACCAGCCCAACTACAAGCTACAAGTCGTCCGGCGTGTTTGTGAGTTTGGCGTAGTCAAAAGGCTCAAGTTTTACCTCAGCCACTTCGTTCAAGTCTCTTATTCGGTAGTAATTTCAGGATTGCGGCAAAATAAAAGCCCATATTAAAAAAAATTGAAACATCAATAACAAACACACAAACACACACCTCAGTTCACTCACTTTTACAATCAGTTGCCCTCCCTATCCCTCCGCGTGATATATTCCACAGTTCGTATAGCCTAATAACGAGCTCTTGCCAAGGTTTTTGCAGCCGCTGAGACAAATAGTTCCAGTTTTAAGTATCGTTCATTACGAGGCATACAGCTTCTTCCAAAACACTACACATGTGCAAAAAAAAAAAAAAAAACGTCCGCTGCTGTGCACAGTTTGGTACTGCCAAAACACAGAACACTCAATAGAGCTATAATACAGCAGTCCAAATACAAAACGAGAGTTAAGCGTCAAACGAACTACTTTAATCCTTGCTTGTTCACACTTATTACGTAGCAGATGTTCCTATATGTAAACTCACTGTTTTCACCTTTCGTTTAAAACATGTCTGTTCAACGGAAGTGACATCATCTTGTATGCGACTGAGGGATTGTCGGAGCTAACTAATCGCAACAGCTCGCAGAGGAGGTTGATTTTTACGGAATTGTCAGCATGCGCGAGTTTATCGATTGATTCTGGATTGATTCTGGATTGATTTCGCGTTGAAAGGTGACGTCGTTTCCCTCTGCAGACGCTTTTGTTACGTTCTTTTGAGGTTTCTGTGCATTGAAGGTAGCGAACTGTCTTCAAAAGCGTGTGTATGGTTCGTACACATGTGTGTCATTTTGGAAGAACCTCATAGCCGCTCAGAAAATAATCACCGTTTTCAGTGTCATTACGAAAAGGAGACTTATATCACCGACGTTGTCACGCATTAGAAAGTTAAATAGATGTCGCATCGTACCTCTTCCAAGCGTACGCGGGTCCCTAGCGGTTGTTGCGGCTACTAATGCCTACTAATGTTTTACGTGCGAAGCAACATGGAGACAAAACATTAATTACCGCCAGGGCCTCGCATTGGTTTTGGCAGAGGTAAGATGCGATACCCATTTAACTCTCTAATCTACGGCATTACCATAAGTGCATTTAGAACGTTTAAAGACTGACCTATAGAGTTTAGTAAAATGTAAAATATGATACTAACTCTGGGCCAATCAAAACTCGCTATCGCTGTGCTGAACAAAATGATAAATTAAACCTTGATTCCGGCCTGCTACATTTTTTTTTCCCGAAATCAACGTTGTGTAGCATATTGTCACAACACGACTGCGGAGCTTGGCACTGCATAACCCCAAATCAAAACTTGTTAAGGATTCCCGCCAAGCTTTGCTGCCGTCCAAAGGTTGATATCGAACGCAATTTTCAGGCATTTCATTTAAGGTTTAAGTCTTAGTAGGTGGGATCAACTTGACGACATAGCTTGGCATTTGATGTCACGACTTCAGACGGCCGAAAAGTTTGGCTGGAACCTCAAGTTTCGTTTTGGGGAGACATCACACCTTTTAGGTCCAAATTTATAAAATCCATCCGTACCGGCTAAGAAGACTATTGCAACGAATTTGTCCGTCCGTCCGTCCGTCGCTTTTTTCAACTTCGCAACGGTACCAGAAATTGACGACCACTGTTTACAACGTTCGATTCAGTGTCAAAAGTTAGTTAAATAACATGGCAAATTAAAATATCGTTGCCTCCTTATAGCTAATAGACTTCTCCAGCGTAACTAAATTAAATAATAACATTTCATCGTCGAATTGAAATCCTAAAGATTTGTGTTAATGCAGCCGTAAAAACAAAAACATTTTAGCTTCGTTTAAAAGAGTCTTGTCGCTTTGTTGCATAAATGAATTAGGCCTATCTGCTACTTACGAAACTAAAACTGCCGTTAAAAAAATTGAAAATTGAAAATTGAAAAAATGAAAATTAGATCTAAAATCACGTTACCATGGCAACGTCAATAGTTGCTACGAGTCGCTGCTGCAGCGTTTCTCCTGTCCCTTCCCTACTACCACTGATCTATATTAGGCTACGTTGCGCATTACGTTGTAACACTGTAACTGTGTGCGTGGAGGCATACCGTGTTACAAAAATGAATAGGCTTACTGTATACAATCCAAATCTCCGTTAGTTGCTACTTACGAAATTAAAGTTGTAAATTAGGCCTAAACGCTGACAATTATGCCTAAAACATAAAATAAGCTTAAAAGCAAACACATTTGTAACGGGCAATTCTGATGGTTACTGTTTTCAGATTATATAATAGAGATAGCTGTTGTAGTGCATGACAGAGGTGTGCGCCTCAACATTGGAAGTGGAGGAACTGTACAGAAGACCAATGCGACTAGATAGTCGCTGTAGCCCCTTGTTTTTTTTTTTTGGCCTGTGGTTAAGTTTTTATTAGTGGGATTACATGCGTGTTACGCTCGTATGTGCAGTGAGAACTTTAGAACGACTCGTCTCGTCCTGAAGTGTCAAGGTAAAGTACGAAATGGTTGGTTAAAGAATGACTGGTGCTACAGAACGACTCGTGGTTAAGAATGACTGTAACTACGAACCTTTTATTAAAGATCGACTTGCCCTTAAGAAACACCTAGAATCTGTAGTTTTTAAAGTTCAGCTTCGATCAATCTATACGGCTAATAGTCCGGTGCAATTAGCACTTTAGGTCGGAAAAAATTCCCATAAAGATGAAACTTGGCAGATATGTCCAGACATAACTACTCAAGTAACATACTAAAAGTCCCCTAAAATCCCACTGCAGCTTTCACTGCCATTTTGAAAAAACGCCCACCACCGGCTACCAACTTGTATATTTGCTTAAATATTGCACGAACTATCAATCCTACCGAAAGATTTATAGAGAAATAAATTAAAGAAAACAAAAATCTCTACAAGAAAGGTCTGTATGATGATTTTATTAAAACCAACCGTTTTTTTGCAATCTACTAGTTTACTGAAAACATGTGATGAATTTTGAAAAAATGGACACCGCCGGCTACCAAATTATCTATTTAGTGGATAGGGAGAGGGCTGAAAAAGTTTCATGTTTGGCAACCAATTTGCCCCTTTGGTTTCAGTTCGTACACAATGTTCTTCCATAACCCCCCCCGTCCCCCAAAAAAATATTTTTGGGTTGTAACTCTTTAACCGTTAACAAATCAAAAGCATAATGTGAAGTACATGCGTTCAGCACACAAAAGTGATACACATCTTTTACGCAAAAGCATCACTTGAACCTCAAAATTGTATTTAAAGTATATCATCCTTAATTTGCGTGAAAGCTCCTTTTTTTTTCAATTGGCTGTTATAGGGATTTTCGTGTTCAAAGTGCTCTTGCGAGCCCTTTAATAACTAGAAGTAGACATGCTTAGGATTTTCTGAAAGGTGGGGATCTATTCTTTACATCAGTCCTAACAAAAATTGTTTGCTGTAGATAGAAACCGTCCTATGCCCATTCCTCCCAGTGTGGAACTCACTTAGTGATGAGATTGTCTCGGCCCCATCGCTCCCATCGTTTAAGCATAAATTAACAAAACTAAACCTTAGTGGCTTCTTACATCGCCCTGAAAACGCACCTCTAGTTTCGTAAACCTTTTCCCAATTTTATTTGCTGTGTTTCTTTTTTAATTTAGGATTGCTCTAAGTGACCTCTTTTGAGCTCTTGCATTTCCTTTTCACTTTTATTTGAGAGAATAGATTGCTTTTATTATTATTTTATTATTAAAGGTGAAGAGGTAACGGCGTAGTGGCGAAAGCGTGATTTTCGAACTCAAAGTGCTCTTGGAAACCCTCCAAAAGCTCGAAATGTACATGCTTTATGATTTTCTGAAAGGTGAGGACCTATTCTTTCTATCAATCCCAATTGTTTAGGTTAGAAAGGGACCGTCCTATGCCTATTTTAAGGTTCAGCTGTAATTGGTGTAATGGCTAGTTTCAATTTCAAAGTGCCATTGTAATGGTCATACTGGTATACTAACAATTTCGGTTAAGATTGATGGAAAGAATAGATCCCCTTCTTTCAAAAAATCCTAAGCATGTTCATTTCGGGCTATTCGATGGCTCGTAACAACACTTCGAACACGAAAATCCCTATTACAACCAATTGAAAAAAAAAGTTTTCGCGCAAATTAAGGGTTATATACTTTATATACAATATTTTGGGGTTCAAGGGTTGCTTTTACGTAAAGATGTATATCATTTTTGTGTGCTGAACGTTTTTGCTTATCGTTATGCTTTTGATTTGTTGACGGTTAAAGAGTTACAGCCAAAAAAACGTTGTTGTTTTTTTTTTTGGGGGGGGGGCCCGGCCATGAACAATTATGACCCGGATTTTCAGACTCCTCTACCTACGTACTAACTGAAACCAAAGGAAAAAAAGGTTGCATGATGTAAACCTTTTTTCAGCCACCCCACCCCACTAAATAGATAATTTGGCAGCCGGCAGTGGTCATTTCTTCAAAATTCATCACGTTTTCAGGAAACCAGTAGCCTAGATTGCAAAAAAACGGTTGGTTTTAACGAAAACATCATAAGGACCATCCTTGTAGAGATTTTTGTTATCTTTAATTTAGGGCTCCATAAAATTGTTGGTGGGAGTAATAGTTTGTGCGATATTTAAGAAAATATACAATTTGGTAGCCGGTGGCAGCCATATTTTCAAAATTCATCACGTTTTCATTAAACCAGTAGGATTGCAAAAAAAAATACCAGTTGGTTGTAACGAAAACATAAGGACCGTTCTTGTAGAGATTTTTGTTATCTTTCTTTTATTTCTCTATAAAATTTTCGGTAGGAGTGATAGTTCGTGCGATATTTAAGAAAATATACAATTTGGTAGCTGGCGGCGGCCATTTTTTCAAAATGGCGGCGAAAGCTCCGGTGGGATTTTAGGGGACTTTTAGCATGTTAATCGGGGAGTATTTCTGGGCATATCTGCCAAGTTTTATCTTTATTGGAATTTTTTCCAAACTTTGTCAAAAAATGTTCTAATTGCACCGGACTATGAAGTCGCACCTGAGATTCAGCTTCACAGCATCCCGGGGGTCCTGCAAACACTTCCCTGCATGCCGCGGAGATGTGGCGTAAAAACTCTTACCCAAGTTCAATTTTGTTTTTTAAAATTATTTTTTTTATCGTCGTTTCGCTTTAGTTTAAGTGTTTTGGACTGTACTTTTCTTTTGTCGTGTGGTGGGGCGCTCCCGACCCGGGGGGGGGATGAAGGGTTGAAGGTGAAATTGCCAGTCCCACTCGAAAAAAAAACAAATTCTAGCTACGGCCCTGTGTGTGACAATCCTTCGTACGTTACATGATGTGGCTGCAACACAAAAACCACGGCAAGTAAAAACCAGATTATGTTGTGAACGATCACTTAAACATGTAGAGTATCTATGAAGCATTTTGAGAACGCTATGGATGAGTAGGAATGCCTTCAGCAATCTATTCACGATTTTCCGCCCAGAACTGCAGTCATTGTACCCACATGAGGATTTTATGGCAGCGGAACAAAACCTATTAACAGCCTTGCAGTATAGGGCAGTGACACAACGAATTATTATAGTATATAACTCTATGCTGGAGCAATCGCATGGGATAGCTGCAAGGGTCACTGGAGGGGGGAAAGAAGGGCGTCTTACTGAAGCCAATGCTGTTAGAGCGGATTTCTTAGGCGTATAACGCGCGATTTTTGTCGATTTGTTGGCAGTTGCTGACATTTTTAAGCAAGTGGAATCTTTTCTTTTCCGATTACAACCTAGCAGCATAAGGGATTGGAGAAAACAACGTTTCTTAAGCCTATGAAATTCGCTCTCAAAGCACTGCCTTGACTATAGTTTGTTCCACATTATGTTTTCAGAAAACTGACTGGATGACGACTCGTTTCCTTGCACTAAAAGTGCAAAAACATGTGTATATCATACTTGTAGACTCAACAAAGTTACTGTCAGAGTTTACGAATGGGATGTTTACGGATTTTTTGCACTCGGAATGGAAGAAAACATGTCGTCATACATTCAGTTTTCTGAAAACATAATGTGGAACAAAGTATAGAAGTGCCGTTGTTTAACCCTCCATTTTAATCTAGTGCCCCTTGCAGCTATCTCTCTTGTAGCCAATGTGACGTCACATGACGCTGCTCTATACTAATGTTTTCTTTGAACCTAGCGACGATAAACTGTATTTCCTTCAGTCTTTGTTTACTGACACCTTGAATCTTTAGTTCCGCTCATTTCACTGTACGTAGTGGGTTTCTGCACCACAGCGTTGGCCGAGCTCCAGTTAAACCGAAAATTGTTGAAAAAAAGTAACACTTCTGTTTTTATTTCTTTAATCCGAATACTTCTTTTTTTTTATTATTATTTTTCTGTGAAGGATAGTCTGAACTTTAATCTACAAGTCAGTCTTGAACTTAAAGATTTAGTAGGAAGCGCACATACGGGTGTTAGTCTTCGTCGAGGTCCACCAACTTTAGCAATGGAAAAGCTACGAGTCTTCGTTCGTGCTGTTGTTGTCGTGCTGCGTTAATTCACGCGACGATTTCACGTTTTCGTGTTTCACTGTTGCAAGCAAAATGTGTTGTTAAGCAAAAAAAAGGTGGGGGTTGGGGTGGGGAGATCAGGTGGCTCGTTGGCTAGCACAACCGTCTCTTTTCCGGGAAATTCAGGCTCGATGCCGACCTCAACCATCCCCTGGCGTATTCGGGACGAGAAGGGTGCTGTTCTGTTTCGTGCTCATGCCATTGTGGCGTGTAAAAGACCGTAGGTTTTCCGCGGTTTACTCCAGCTACGCTGTGACTCTGCACTTAAAATGATGTTGATATTGATATTGGTAGACATCTGGTAACCCCCAAACCAGCAAAATGCACAGACCATGGTTAACTATCTGCAAAATACCAGTTTTATTCACCGCACTGAAGAATTAGGTAGTAGCCATGGAAATGATATAGTAGTTAGCTAGTATTTAAGCAAATATCAATGTTATTCACATCTTCAAGATGTTTTGTCTCCCACGATGTACGGACACTGGTCAGGGAATTCGCTATTTATGTACGGCCCATCCTCGAGTACGCCAGCTCAGTCTGGTCTACACATCATCTTAAAGACATCAGGCATATTGAGTCTGTGCAAAGATCATGTACGAAGCACCTACCAGGATTTTATAACCTGCATTATGCAAGACGTTTAGCTAAACTTGGTTTGGAGCCTCTTGAGCTGCGGAGATTGCACTTTGTCTGTTCTTTGTCTCACTTTCTCCATTTTGCGTGTTCTGGTCGACCTTAATCCTGGACTTTTCTTTGTGGTCCGTGGAAATAGGCTTACCAGGTAGAAAAATATGCCCTAAGATTTATAGATTAAGACATTTACTAAGTAATAAACAAAATAAAATGATACTTGATGCATGGGTTTTAAGCGTAATAAGATATGGTATACAGATCTATGGACATGCTTCTGAAAAAATTCAAAATAAACTGATTAAAATTTTACTTGGGAGAGAAAAATAAAATAAAAACGAAACAAATCTTCAAACAAAATAAAATTACAATGGCGAAACGAATACGGTTTCAGCAAGCGAAATAGCAGAATCGTCTGCTTGTTTGGGGCTCCATTCTACTGAATGGCTGACACCCGGGCCTAGTACAATTTTTACCAATTGATCATTTAATATCAATTAGCAATTAGCTGTGGGTGAGAGCTAATTGATAATAAAATAAAATTATGAATATAAAGCAAATAAAAAAAAATTAGTTAGACTAACAAAGTATTACTTTGATAATAAATTTAAGTCCAGAACATGCAAATTCGGTGAAATAAGAACTGTAAAAAATATTTATAAACTACCAGCTTGGAAAAATAACTACGGGAAGAGAAGCCGACAATATTTTATACCGAATATTGTTAATGGAATTCCAAAAGAACTACTAAATTGTTCAAATAAAGGTCAGTTCAAGAAAAGTATAACAGACTTCTTCTTTCTTGATGACAAACAATAAACAAATAATGTACATAATGTAACTTGAAATATCTAAAATAAAATGTATCAGTGTTATTCATAATGTATAAGTGTATTATTGTTGCAACCGACTCATGTGGTGTGCATGTTTGGATGTATAATTTAAAATTGTTTTCTAGTTTGTTGTTTTTTAAAACTTGCACAATCTGTGTTAATGGAGTTTCGAGGGTTACGATTGTAACTATTTTGAAATAAATTATTATTATTATTATTATTATTATTATTATTATTATTATTATTCTTTTAAACTAGAAAACGATAAGCTGCGTCATATTGACTTTGTTGTCAGGCGACGAAAGTCTCCCGATGAAACGAAAGTTCAGCCTTTTCTATCGCGTTGTTATTTACCTTCAAATGCCTGAAAACAGCCAAAGTGCCTTAGCTGTAAACGATAGCTGTTAATGCTATCGTTGAATCTTGACGGGCGACACACTAGTGTGTGTCATAACTGAGAAGATGTAATTGCTTTGCGCCATTGTAATTAAGCTAAATGAAATAATCCGAAGGATAAATATACAGGCATATATCACTGCTAATAATATAAAGAACAAATGGAAATAAGCCATCAGCGAAAATCATACACTAAAATAACTTAGTACATATGCCTCCGTTATCTACTTATGCTTCATCAAGTGACGTGATCCGGATTCGAATCAGGTAACCAGTCCATTACCAGATAACTGCCGTACCGCCTGTACCGATATGGTCACTTATCCACTGGCATAAAGATAACTCATTGAACCCGTTATTAAGGTCACAACTGCGACCAGGACTCCATTCGACCAAACGTGTTCAGTCATAGACAATACAGAGAAAATAAAAATTAATATACACTCATTTGGCTAAACGAAGGATAAAGAAATTGACATAAATCGCTGTAAATAATGTAAAGGGGAATTGGAAATAAGCCATCTGCGAAATCCTACACTAGAAATAACGTAGTACAGTAAGCCACCTTTATGCTTACCGTTCATTCAAGTAACGGTTGGAGTTGGGGGGGGGGGGGGACCATTTTCTTCGTACTGACTAAATATGGCGGAAGGAACACGCCGTTGCACGTTCAAATATGTGGCATTTTAATTGTGGAATAACCTATAACAGGAGTACCATAAAGGAGGCTCGTATGGTCTGGCAATGTTTGTTAATGTTAATATTTTCCTGTGTCCATGTTAAAATTTTCCCTTATTCCATAATTCGTTCTTGGTAGCTACTCCATGCGGCCAGCGCCAGTTGTAGTTGAACGACATGCTTACTTCATTTCACGGATAACATGTTAGCAAAATCGCACTGTACATGGGTTTCTACACAATAAGTGCGTTTGAAAAATATCAGTTCTGCTTTGGCTGTTTTAAGCAAACCCTTTCTGTGGCACTGAAAAGCATTGAAAAGACCTTGATGTACGGAAGGAAATTTCGTTGATTAGCTAAGGCCAATTCACATCATGCACGTCTAGCGTTTCCTGGCGAGTTGATGCCTGTTATGCAACGACTAACCTTTTCATTCTCTCAGTTAGAAGCTTGAAATCATATGAGATTCAAACATGGCGTCAGTTTTAGCTCTGCCGGCTCGAAACGAAAACAGCTAATAATGTGAAGTCAGACGCGACAACTGTTTTGTCAGGAGGAATTCTTTATCTTATTGTCACGGATTATAAGACTGCAAGCATTTACTCAAACGATGTCGGGTTTAGCTAATCCAGGAAGCTACCTGGATCTCTCCCAGACGGTCTTGTAACAAGGGATGAAATACGAAATGAAAGTTAAAACATGGAAACACGGGCTCTTATGCTCACAAGTTCTATGGACGTGAAAGCTCTTGTCTACAGCCACATCCGTGATAGAGCTAATCAGAGTATATAGAGTTAAAGACTGTGACTGTTGGTTCTAATTTGAGTTATGTCAATCAAAGAAAAAAACGGTAAATAAAGAATAAATTCCAAGGCAAAAGGCAAACGAAGCAAACAGACTGCATTAAAGACCGGTCTTGTGAGGATACGACATACACTAATCTGAAAACAAGAAAATACAACTGCAGAAAGAAAAGCGCCGAGTGGGATTAAATCCCAGGACCTTCCACTGACTAGATCGGCGTTCTAACCAATGCGCTACTGGGGCGGATCCTGGCAACAGGCTCCAGCCGAGCTTACCAGATGTTTAGTCTTACTCAGTGGTGACCGAAAAGGTCACAAATATACATACAAGTGGGAAAATAAATTTGCTTCTTGTCCTCCACACTAAAAATAATGCAAGCAGTAAAAAAGAATAAGTTACAAGGAAACGGTAACCGAAGCAAAGAGTTTGCATTAAAGACTGGCCCTGTAAGGACACGAATCTGAGAAAGACAGAATATTTACTAAACTCGGCTGGAGCCTGTAGCCAGGATCCGCCCCAGTAGCACAGTTTGTAGAGTAACAGGCGTAGTAAGCAGGAAATCCTGTGTTCGAGTCCCAGTCTGGGAAGGTGCCTTTTAGTCTTCTGTACAGCCGTACTAGCTGAGAAAACTATTGCAACGACTTTGCCCGTCCGTCGCTTTTTTCAATTTCGCAGCGGTATCAGATATTGGCGACCATTGTTTACAACGTTAGATTCAGTGTGAGAAGTTAGTTAAATAAAATGGCAAATTAAAACATTGTTACTTCCATATAGCTAATAGACTTCTTCGACGTAACTAAATTAAATAATAACATTTGATAGTCGAATTGAAATCATAAGAATAGCACGCAGCCGTAAAAACAAAAGGATTTTAGCTTCGTTTAAAATAGCCTCGTCGCATTGTTGCAAGAATGAATAGACCTACCGTCGAACCAAATTTTCCATTAGGCCGATCAGCTACGCACGAAATTAAAACTGCAGTGAAAAAAATTAGGCCTAAAAATGAAAATTAGCCCTAAAATCACGTTACCACGGCAATGTCAAGTTGCTACGAGTCGCTGCTGGCTTCATCAACAGCGTCTCTCCCGTCACTTCCGTACTACCACTGATGTATATACGCTACGTTGTAACACTGTAACTGTATGCTCGGAGGCGCACCGTGTTGCAGAAATGAACAGGCTTACTATACAAGCCAAATCTCCGTTATCTGCTACTTACGAAATTAAAGCTGCAGGTAAAAATTAGGCCTAAAAGAAGACATTTACACGCCTATATTGTAAACTAAACTTGAAAGCTAAGACATTTTTAACCGGCAGTTCTGATGGTTACTACTTTTAGATTATATAGTAGAGATAGCTGTTGCAATGCGTGATAGAGGTGTGGGCCTCACAATAATGGTAGTGGCGGAACTGTACAAAAGACCGGTTGCGTAGCCCCTTGTCAGTTGTCGGATTCGTGTGTCTTGTTTCTTCATAAGGCCAGACTTTAATGCAGACTGATTGCTTCGTTTTTAAAAAAAAAACGATGACGGGATGTCTTAATTTGCCCCTATCTCTCCCCTATAACCCTGTCAACTTGAAGATTTGTGTTATTTAATTTCAACGTGACGAGGATAATGGGCTTGATGGCACACGATACCTGCAGCCTTGAATGAAAGGCATTATCTTTCTTAGGTAACAATCCTTGGGCAGACCGATCAACTTTCTTCCGCTATTGCATCAACACAGAAATGTATATTATTCAGATAAACATGGGTTGTTCCGCTAGAACTCCCAAATCGAATGGCCCACATGACGAAGCAGAAAAGCGTGAGTTGCACGCGAAGAATACCCACGTTAAAAAATGAAGCACACACAATGCCGCCCAACAAAAAAACTTTCGTCATCCATCATCCACGCGTATTTATATCTCGGCGTGTACTTCACCTTGATCCCCTTAGCTAATAGGCACATCACGTGTTGTGAGCCGCAGGCGGTTATAATCCTGTACAGTTGAGCTTAGCCTAAACATTACGGATGTTGTTTGTTCACACAACGCTCTTCCGGAAAGATAGTCAGACAGTTACTCCCGGAAGCTGTAACGTTCTGTAAAAGGTAAGTTGGTAGGACTTTTGATTGGGTTGGATAGGGGATTGAGGTGGACTGTCGTTTCTCATATATTTGGGAATACACTAGTAATGAACTGCAGAAAAACTGCAGAACAAAGCGCAGTGAAAGTGCAGTAAATGGCATACCCCCAAAAACTGCATTTCATCTTTTGAAGTGTAAACTGTAATTAATTTGCAGTTTAACTGCAGTTAATTTGCCGATAAACTCCAGTTAATTTGCTGTTTCTCTGCAGAAGAGGAACTAAAAAATATTTCGTTTAAGAACTTTCATTTTAGTATTTTAGTTTTAGCTTTACGCAGTAAATAATTGACTGACAAATCCGCATGTGGACAATCCAACGCCAACCTGCTCAACTTTGTGGGGCCGTCCAAAGGGTGGTTTCGGGGGGGGGGGGGGCCGCCCCCAACGGGGCGTTTCTAAGAAATTTCAAATGTGAAAAGGGGTCGAGTGATACATAATTTAAAAGGTCTTGTCAAACCCAGCAACTTCTGCAGGAAAAGTTTTTTGATATCGTCAACCAGTGAGGGGGGGGGGGGGGCGGGCATACAAAAAAGGCAACAATGGAGTGGAAAATCTTTTTACACCATTCATTTGAATGCAAGCTTTAGCCTAATTCTCCTACCACGAAACCAGTTGCACTGCCACAATTAAATAATGGTGAACGTCGTAGGTTCGCCGCAATGGGGCAAAGGGGCGTTTTAAAAAGCATTCCAAAGCAAATAGTGCAATTCACGTGACAACGTACACGAGATTTCGCCCTATTGCGCATGTAACTAAAGTACATCTCGCAGTTGGTCTTTAAAAAAAAACCGTAAACACGCCAAAACTAGGGAGGGGGGGGGGTTAACGAGTTGGTATGTTTTCTGACTACGCATCTCAATAGTCAGCTTTACTGGGTCATTATTTGAACCCTCCACAGGCCTTTTAAAATGATTTGGACTGGGTTGAATTCGACTACAGGTCGAATTAAAAATTAAAAAAAAAGCCTAATGTTAAAAAAAAGACATACGAATTACAACATCTTCATTTTTCTCGAGTTATGGCAGTGTCACAGATTTCATGTTACACGTGTACTAAAACCTTTAATTATGTCTGCAGAAAATGTAGCTTGGCCATAGTAGTACCCGATTTTTTAAAATATCCTATGGGTTGAAGAAGCGGCCCTCCGCTCCCTCGAAGGTGGGGGGGGGGGTCGGCAAACTCATCAACACTCGTTATGTAACATTTTTATTTTGATGCTCTTAAATCTGCACAATAAATTAAGCGAGAATTAGGCTAAAACTTGCATTCAATTGAATGGTGTAAAAAGATTTTCCACTCCATTGTTGCCTTTTTGTTTGGCTGCCCCCCCTTCACTGGTTGACAATGTCAAAAAACGTTTCTTTCAGAAGTAGCTAGGTTTGACAAGACCTTTCAAATGATGTATCACTCGATTCCCCCTTCCCATTTGAAATTTCTTAGAAACGCCCCTTTGGGGCGACCCCACAAAGTTGAACAGATTGGCAGTAGATTGTCCACATGCGAATTTGGCAGTCAATTTTTTACTGCATTAAGCTATCTTTCATTACTTCTCGAATGGGTTTCGTGATACACCCTGTATTCGATAATTACAAATCCTAATCTACTCGCCATAGTTATCACATAATCTTGCCGTATACACTCTAACGTAAATGTTGGCACTTGTAATTAAACCTTATATACCTAGCCAATCAGTAAGCGTTAATGCACGTGGGTTTAAGTTTTGAATTTTATGGATGTTTGCTAAAGTTATGCATCTGTTGTCTTGACTTTTAACAGTCAATTGGCCTTAGTTGTTTTACTCTCCAACAACCCTTTTTTGTTCCATCAAAATAAGTTCGCAATTTAAGAAGTTACACAACTTCACATATCTGAGTTCTAACTTCTTTAGTTGCAAGTTCTGCTGGAGGTCAGGTTACAATGCATTGTAAAGTTACATGTTGTGTCCACTGTCGTCCCCCTAGCCCCAGCCCGCCGCTTTCCAACTGTAATGTCCTTTCATGTGGCGAATGCCTTAGATGTAATTAATGCTGCGCTGTTAGCTATTTTCCATTCGTGCAATCCGTTGGCGTAAGCAGACTTTCGGAAAAGGCGGCACGCACTTGCATGGAAAGAGGAAATTAACAAGTTTTTGATTACGTTTTTTGAAGATATACTTTGCTACCCGTTTTGTCCTTGCAGACCTTGCAGATCTTCCTCGACGAAATTCTTAGTGCTACCCGAAGGAGTTGAGGGCAGACAACAGGGCTAGGGTTAAAAGGACGGTGGGGAGTGTGGGCAAGCGTTTCATGTGCCCTAATGTGGGTACGCCCTTGGTGCTGCGAATTCGTGGATTTAGATCTGATTATGACAAATTCAATGCGAAATTCAATTACCTCCAAAGAATATTCAAATGCCGCCAAGAAAAAAAAATTGTCCCCGAATGCAGTTTTTTTCGGGAAAAAAAAGTAGAAACTAGGATAACAAAGAATTTCAAGGTCGTGTTTTAGTCTTCTGTACAGCCGTACCGGCTGAGAAGACTATTGCAACGACTTTGTCCGTTCGTCCGTCCGTCGCTTTTTTCAACTTCGCAACGATGCTAGAAATTGACGACCACTGTTTACAACGTTCGATTCAGTATCAAAAGTTAGTTAAATAACATGGCAAATTAAAACATCGTTACCTCCTTATAGCTAATAGACTTCTTCGACGTAACTAAATTAAATAATAACATTTCATCGTCGAATTGAAATCCTAAAGATTTGTGTTAACGCAACCGTAAAAACAAAAACATTTTAGCTTCGTTTAAAAGAGTCTTGTCGCATTGTTGCTTGAATGAATAGGCTTACGATCGAACCAAATTCTCCATTAGGCCTATCTGCTACTTACGAAACTAAAAGTGACTTTAAAAAACTTAGGCCTAAAAAATGAAAATTAGATCTAAAATCACGTTGCCATGGTAACGTCAATAGTTGGTACGAGTCGCTGCTGCAGCGTTTCTCCTGTCCCTTCCCTACTACCACTGATCTATATTAGGCTACGTTGCGCATTACGTTGTAACACTGTAATTGTGTGCGCGGAGGCGTACCGTGTTGCAAAAATGAATAGGCTTACTGTATACAATCCAAATCTCCGTTAGTTGCTACTTACGAAATTAAAGTTGTAAATTAGGCCTAAACGCTGACAATTATGCCTGAAACGTAAAATTAGCTTAAAAGCTAACACATTAGTAACGGGCAATTATGATGGTTACTGTGTTTAGATCATATAATAGAGATAGCTGTTGTAGTGCATGATAGAGGTGTGCGCCTCAACATTGGAAGTGGAGGAACTGTACAGAAAATCAATGCGATTAGATAGTCGCTGTAGCTTCTTGTTTATCAAAGTGGGCCACCTTATACTTAAACCGTGTCAATTTTGTTGATGTAACGATTCATTGAGCAGCGGCAAATGCGAAAAATATCAATGTGAAAATTTATAGATATAAAATTCCTCCAGAAAAAAAACGGTACACATGAAGATAAAACGGTGTGACCTTTTGTTCCTTCACAGGCCTATGGAAGTTGTGATATTCACCCAAAACCAAAACTGGTACAATAGAATCCGCCAAGTTTGCAAAAAAAAAAAAAAACCACACCAAATAATACTTTAGACGTTAAATGAAAACTTGAAGATTGCTACCCCCAAGTAGCAATGTTCTAGTTTTCATTTAACTTTCGAACTACTACTCGGTGCAATTCACTTGGCCAATAGGATGAGTCTTGGCGGCCCTTCCCTGGTTGAATGATATCGCTACCTTCGAAGGCCGACCCTTTTTGGAAACTTGGCGACTTCTTTTATACCAGATGCTAGTGACCATAAACCGCAAAAAAAAATTGGAAATGTCTTGAAAATAGGAGGCACTTTTTCGGACTCGGAATTGAATTTTGGATCCAGAAAACGGTTCCTCTTTCAGGTATTTCTAATGAGTACCTTTTGTGCAATCATTATTGTAAAAAATAGTTTTTGCGGGATATTTGTTCAGATTATTAAGGGCTAGACAAAGTGCCCGCATGTACCATCTCGTGTTCTGGGTTGCGACCCCTTTCGGCCAAATGTTGAACGTCTGATCAAATCTCTTTTCTGTGAATACACAAGTTAAAAATCTGAATAGGTTTTAACCTAATATATAGACCATTCGATGCCACGTTTACTCGTGCAGCGCCGTCAGATGTAACAGCGTTCCAAGAGTGTAAAGCAGTGAAGGAGGCGACCTTTTCAAGCCAAGGCCGACTGGGGTAGAAATTGCGTGTATCGCCTCCAGACTCAACGCCAATGAACGCGCGTGCCAGAAAGTTTACACCTTCTCTCGTTGTTTGGTAAAATAAGATTCTAACTGGACTGATGCTAGAAACGAAAAAAAAGCTTCTCTCCCTGTCGACCTATCAACAAGGGATGGAATATGAAGCAATAGTTACAATATGGACACACAAGCTAACGACAATAAATTTGTCCTGCTAACCACAACACATAACCAGTGAACCACAAAAGCACACACGGCACATAATGAATGCAAAACTAGTTTTTCTTCAGTTTTGGCATAATCCTGGTTGTACTTCACATTCTTTGCAGTTAAACTGCAGTCATTTTTCAGTTTTGGAATTACGGCATAGTAAATACAGGTAGTTCTTTTGCAGTAGAAGCCGCATCTGCAGTTTCAGGCAAATGTCTGCAGTTTTTCTGTAGTTCCTTGTTTGTTAGCAGCGATATCTGTGTGTTTAGGCTGTGTGTTTTATAGACCTTCATTTGTGTGTTTAGGCCTACTGCAAAATGAATTACGCAACTGTTTGCCTATATTTTGCGTTCTAAGGTACAGCGATACCACGTCTTGTAGTACCGCTGGCAGACAATACTACAAGATTTGGGTACCCTTGTGAGGCTGTTGCGGTAATTAACAGAAGACCAGGTTGTTCAAAGCTTTTTCTGAAGAGATTAAATAAAAATCTAGGCCTAAAAATAGGGATTGATCGACAGTGACGTCGGCATCGGACAATTTTATCGGTTCCTGTGTCGTATCGGAATCGGCATAACAGTAAATGCCAATACCTAAACCGTAATTTGGCGTACTACTTCAAAATACTTGATTTTCGATTACTTTGGAACAAAGTGAGATAAAAACATAATCCGAGTAGCATTGTCTTGAGCTAGCAAGTAATCTTCATTACTCACCCTCTCTCTTCCTTCTTTCCCCTCCTACCATTTCTTCCCCACCTAACCTGACAACACAACTTTTATAATAAGAATTTAATATTACCAGAAAACAAAATCCAGCTAGTTTGATGCTTAAGGTAAGGTTTAACTGATCCGAAGTCAAAGCAACAAAGGAACACGTTCCTGTATCTTTCAAATACTGCATTGTTACTATACTGTTTGCTCCATGTGAAACCTTACTGATGGATCCAACCATTACACACGTAAATACAATTAAAGCCAGAGCCAAAATTTAAAAACCTTTCATGCCCAAACAAATTGACTAATTAGGCCTATAACTAGCATGTCCTATTTACTGAGCATCTAAACAACCCGGTACTTACTACTAAACCACTAATTACCTAGGTAGGCCAGCGTCTAGGCCAAATATACAAAGTGACCAGAAAACCGGGGGTGGAATTCTTGGTTTAATATATAATAATAACAATATATGTTTATTGCAAATGCAACCGCAACGGCAAGGACCTGGTTGGTCACTGACTAAAAATTACAAATTACAAAAGTTAAACAGTTTAAAAGTTTAAAACGAAGACAAAGGCTCGGCTGCAGAGGAAGGGTTGATGGTATTGGTTTGGGGTCACGAATGCCTTACCACCAAGGTTAGACCTACCAGGGACACAATGGTCCCCGATGGCATCGCCAAACGTGAGGGACAAGTGCACAGCGATATCATTGTCAATGTTTCTTTAAAAATAATAAAATAAAGCATCGCAGTTTAAAGTTTCCAATTGTGGTCATTAACTGATCTGTAAGAATTTTCTCCTGGGTTTGTTTATATATTTGGCTTCTCCAGTCCTAAATTCTCCTAGCTTGCCAAACTTTCTGATTCAACTCTTTGGTGAAACCGAACTGTGAAATAAGAGTTTGGACTAAGTTGGCCCCACCCAGATTATAGCAAAAATTATCATGGATTAGAAAATAAAAACGAATTCGTTTGATGCTTAAAATAAGAGTTGTCTGATCCGAAGTCAATTCAGGAAAGGAACACAGAAATACGTCCTGTAAGGTTTCAGATGCCGCAAAGTTGCTGTACTATTTAGTTCACGTGAAATATTACCGCTGTTGTCAAAAATGTTTTTACCATTTTTACTTTATCAGCCCATGATAGGTGCATTCTACTTGGTAAACGACATCGCTGGAAAATGTTTGAAAACTAATCATTTACTCTATAGGTAATTCAGGGTTCGTGCAATCAGTGCCTGGAAAAGTGCTTGAAAATCTTGAAAAAATTATATATTATCATCAGTAGGGTGTGTGAACGGAAAGTGAACGATGTGACTGAAGAACACTGAAAAATTTAGCCAGTGTAGTCGAGTGTGTAGCTTTGTATTATTCTTCCTGTGTTTGGGCATGAAAAGTTTTGAAATTTGGGATCAGGCTGTATTTAACTGAATCGTGGTTGGATACAGTAAGATTTTACCTGGACTAAAATATTACAGCAACACTACAGACCGGAAACCGTATTGGGACATTTATTTGTCTTCCTTTTCTGTTTTGACTTCGGATCAGCTAAACCTTACCTTAAGCATCAAACGACTTGAATTTTGTTTCCTAATAATATTAGATTCGTATTATTAAAGTTGGGTTTTCAGGTTATATGGGAGGAAGAGCACAGGGGAAGAGAGAGGGTGGGCAATGAAGATTGCTAACTAGCCAAAACAATGATCCTCGGATTATACTTCGACATGCCCCAAACTGCATGTCTTTATCTCATCTTTATCTCACCTTGTTCCAAAGTAATCGTCGAAAATCAAGGATTTTGAAACAATACGCCAAATCACGTTTTAGGTATCAGCATGTATTTCTATACCGATTCCGATATGATAAAGGTACCGATAAAATTGGATGATGACGATGTCACTAAGGATCAATCCCTACTTTTAGGCCCAGATTTTTATCTGAAACTCCTAAGAAAGTGTGTTGCACAACCTGGTTTTCTATTAATTACCACAACAGCCTGTCAAGGGTACCCAAATTTGGGTGATCCATGTGATTAGTAAGAAAATGCGATATTGGCTGGAAACATCCACCCCAGTAAACATATTAGAAACTATAGGAAGACCGTGCTATGCACGGGGCCGGTCACATTTCCCGGGACGCATTTCCCGGGACATTTTTTCCAGCACTCTTCCCGACGACTTGTCAGGTTGATCGACCACTCATGCCTGGCTCCTGTTTGGCTGCAGGTAGAATGGGAGAGCACATTTGCAATGCGGGCGCGAGGAGGGGAGAAGTGACTGTTCGGCCCGACGACTTGTCAGATTGAACCTTTATTGAGTTGGTCGACCACTCATGCCTGCCTCCTGTTTCCATGCAGGTAGAGTGGGAGAGTGCATTTTCAATGCGGGCGCGAAGAGGGGAGAAGTGGTTTTCCTTTTAGTCTTCCTTTTAGCCAGCCTCCGACATTATTATATAGATGACGTCACTCAGTCAGTGGATTTTGGCAGTTTGCCAGGACAGACAAGACGGTGGTTTATTTAGTCTTGATCGAGGTTATTGATTTCGCGTGTGTGTGTACGTGTTAGTGTTGCCACGACGATATTGATTTCTGAACAGTAATTCACCCGCCAACATGTAAACAGGAAGGTAGATTAATATAGGCAGACTAATTTTTTAAAACTGCTACTGGCTTCCCCTACTTACCATGGGTACTGAGCCCCTCCACCACGTCAAGGCTGCAGTTAATCGGAGGGGTAGGATGGGATGGGCAAGTTAGAAGAATTTATTGATTACATGTGTGTATTTTAACAGGCCGTAACTACCAGTCTGCTGGCTACTTAGTTTCAATCAATAATTGTGCACCATGGCAACAGCATTTTTTCCCCATCACGTCCGTTACCGGTGGTCAGTTACTGACTACTACTTCTCTCCCGTAATAAGGCAGATCCGAGCATTTGGCACAGCCCTTGCAAGTGCGCAGTTTATTTTCACACCGACATCAACGGGATAAAGAAGTAAGTTTTACAAGTTGCGAATTTTAATGGTCCTATGCAGTTTTAATAGGATATGGTAGTATGGGAAAAATAGGTTAGAAATGTGACTGGGTTTACTAGACTGTCATTGTGTAATGCTGCTCATTAGTGAAACAGCTGCAGTGTGCCGAGTTATAAAACGCAGTATTGGTTTTACGGGCAAAGAAACATGGACAAAGCAATAATGGTGGTGGTAGTGGAGGGGGAGGATGGAGGGATTTATCAACTGTCTGGCGTCTGGTTGTTTTTCAATCATTTCAAAATGGAATAAATTGCGGGAAAATTATGAAGTAAAGATGAATTTGTGAGTGAAAATAAAGCAAAACAATAAAACATGTTTGTTGGGTTTGAAGAAAAAAGAAATTGGGATAGTGGCACCGAATGGTAATATACGTAGTAAGAAGGCATTGAGCATTTTGGGATTGGGTATTTTTTTTTTACCTGAATCTTGGCCCATCTGCTAAAAATCCTATTTTTCGCCCACAGAACAGGACGGACAAGATGGCTTTCAGGTCATAGACTTAAATTTGTGTAACTCCTTAAGTATTGGTCTTAGTGCAAAACAATTTGAAATTTGGGTTCCCTGTCACACATGGACACAATGTCCCTGTACACAATGTGCACACATTATTCACTATAGTAGGTGGCTGCCACCAAGTTCATTTATTATTATTATTTTTTTTTTATATTAAAAGTAAAAATCATCCGTCAACAAATTTGGTCGAGTTTCGAAGAGGTCCAGGGTCGAACAGGGGAGGATTGTAATTAAAGGGGAAAAGGGAGTTGGGTTCAATTTGACGCTTGAAGATAGTTATCACTTGCTAGATAAA
The DNA here is from genome assembly GCA_023313725.1 of Lithobius niger. Classification (NCBI taxonomy): domain Eukaryota; kingdom Metazoa; phylum Arthropoda; class Chilopoda; order Lithobiomorpha; family Lithobiidae; genus Lithobius; species Lithobius niger. Next base: position 23,200 of record JAHWFP010023476.1, read on the forward strand.
CGTTTAACCAAAGCTGGCCCCCGCTATTGAACCTTCAGATGCGGTCACTCTTTCGCAAATTGGTGCTCTGAAAACGGAGGTTCGTAAACTTAAAGCTGAATTACCCTCTGCTATTACTCGAGTCAGTAATACAGTTTCTAGCATAGAAAATAATATTTTGTACACGGACAAGAATGATGGAAATTTCTACGCGAAAAAGAGCCAAATCTAGGACGTAGGTTTCCCCGAGGCACGCTACTGATGCAGCGACGAAAGTGTACGTGGACAGGAACTGTTTGTTACAAGACAAACAAAAAGCTTACTTTAACTCTGTAAACAAACCCATTAGAAATTTGGGCGAGCCGACTTTGCCCAACGACGCAGCAACTACGAAATACGTGCACGAAAACTGCATTCACATTATAAGCTTCCACACGAAAAGCCCTTTAGAAAATAAGGGTTACTGGTTCGTCAACTCTGGCCCTCTCCTACACTACGTAAACATGAGTTCAATTTACGTTAGAAGGGTGATTTTATACTGCAGCGACCCAACCATTTCCCTTGCCGTTAGCTGTCGGATGGGTACTAAAGACGTTGTAGTTATAAATACGGAAGGCGACCATTCGACGACAACGATATTCGAAAATCCATACGAGGTCGAAAAGAATTCAACGATAGCCACCTTGTTTACGGCGGATTTGAACGTCGAAGATGTGTATTTCCAGTTGGATCTGTACGTGACTTTCCGTTAAAATAAAACTGCAACTTTTACAAATTCATTCATTTTATTTCGGCTACTACATCGAATAAATTGGCATACACACGCGAAATCAATAACCTCAATCAAGACTAAATAAACCACCGTCGTGTCTGTCCTGGCAATCTGCCAAAATCCAATTACTGAGTGATGTCATTTCTAATACGTTTACTGGGACGGATGTTTCCAGCCAATATCGCATTTTCTTACTACTCATGTGACCGTCTAGCTCACGCCTTCGATAAAAAGCCAACCTTCAGCAGTGCTACAAGACGTGGTATCACTGAACCTTTGTTCCTTTGTTTAAGAACTATCTAAATTATGAGGTTATTTGAGGTTGATATGATAATTTCTGTCTTATCTATCGTTCGAGATGATGTAGCAGTTAGTTGTTACACATTGTTGTTGTAGATGATAAAGGTGTCAGTTTGTTATTGAAGATTGACTGAATTATGACTAATGACTTTGGCTGCTAAGGAAATAACTATGTCGCTACATGATAAATCGAAGACAAGTGATAGTGCAGTGAGCAGATCAAACAAATACTTGTCGTAGTGTCTGGAGACTGCAGTGAAGACCAGGGACGGCCCTCTACACGAACCCTAAAATGTGACTCCCACTTTAACTACGTCATAGTGGATGTAAAGTATTAGGAATCACGTAGAAAAAAGGCGGCTGGGCCTTGGTTTTAAATTCTAACTAATAAAAACACTATCTGTGTCACAGCGTGGCATAAACTCGTCTCAGTGATAGTGGTTTCACAATAATCCCAATACATAAAATCATTGCAACAGATAACTAAATAGAATACTGTAAAATACTTAGTCCGTTTTCGGAAGCAAAGGAAGGGAATACAGACATCTAAAAGCCTGGTCGAAAAGAGGCAATGGATGGGGTAACGACAACAACTACTGGAAGGCTGTTTCAGGGGTGTACAATGTGTTAGGAGAAACAGAACTTTCGACAGTCTTGTTCATTATCAGTTTAAAGCTGCAACCTCTAGATTTGGAGTATTTTGGAGGATCTACAGCAACTTCGACGGATCTACAGCAATCTGGCCATTATACAATAGCGTAAATCAGAGCTAAGTCCTGCTTGCGCCACTTTAACTCTGACGATTCAATGCTGATAAGGGCAAGCTGCTCACTATAGGGTAGAGGTCTCATATCCTCAATAATTTGGGAAAGTGACATTGGATACGCTCTATTGTGCGAATATCTTTAGCCAAATTTGGCGACCAAACGGAGTTGGCGTAATCCAAAATGGATCGGGCGTCGATCTGATAAGCCCAGCCCAAGGATTTAGCATCTCCAGAACAAAAGTCAAAGCCATTGCTTAAGATCATTACTCAGCCAAATTCATAGGTCTTTAGTATATGAAACTCAATTTAGCAATACCCAACCACACATAATGAAAGGAGGGATTCCCGCAGCCAATATGCACAGTGGAGCATTTGAACTAGCAGAAATAGGCAAATTTCAATGCGCAACCACTCACGACAGTAGATAAATCAAAATGCAAAGCAAGTTGCTCCGCATCTCGCAAACTTATCATCAGCGCACTTAAACAGGCATGCTCCTGTTGTTTGCAATTTAAGTAATTAATGTAAATCAGGAACAGCAAATGACTCATTCTGAGCTCCTGGTATCCCACTAGTAAGGGGTAAGATCTGAGAGGACATACTACCAATAATAACCTGATGGGAACGATCCACCACGAAATTCAATTTCCAGCCAACAACATTATATTGAAACCAATAGTTGTATAGCAGCATGTTGGGTACGATCGACTCAAATGGTCTCGCAAAGTCGGTAAAGGTGGCATAAATATCTAAACCACCGCAACAGAACTCCAGAGCAATTAGCAGTTGCAATGCAGTCGAGCGACCTGGAATGAAACTGAATTGATCATCAAATATGATATAATTTTTCGAAATAAAGTGGAACATCACTTCTTTAACAAATCATTCCATCACCTTCTAGAAACACAGGTGAGGGCGATGGGCCTGTAATTGGATTGGTTGGACCATTCTTAAAGATTAGGATGACCTGTGTGATCTCCACATGAAAGATGGTTTCCCCACAGGACATAGAAAGATGGAAAATGGAGGCTAAAGGCTTATAGATAGCACCGACAATATGCTTATAAAAAGAGTACGAAAGCCCATCCACACCGATAGATCTGCTCGGCTTTAAAAACAGTGAAGACGAAGGCACCAAATGCAAAGGAAACTTAATATAGGTTGATATGTCAGGCCCAGGCTATGATACACTCCCTAATGAAGCAATGGATCAGGAGTAAGACTGACCACAAGTTCCAATCAATAGTGGATTGATTAAAATCTCTCATAAGGATGTGGTCTGTGTGGGTGAATATTATGTTTAAAAAAGTGCACAGTTTTTGCAAACGAGCTGACGTATTGGCAATTGTCTATTTCTGCTGGCAAATGCTCCACTGTGCATATTGGCTGTGGGAATCCCTCCTTTCGTTACGTGCAGTTGGGGACTGCTAAATAAAGTATTTTATACTAAAGACCTATTAATTTGTTTAAGCAATGCTCTTACCCAACTATTCGCACGCATATAGCCAATAGTTTACATCTTGCAGGTCAACGATTGGCAAGAGGCCTTCGTTTTTGTTCTGGAGATGCAAAATCCTTGGGCTGTGCTTACCAGGTTGACGTCCAAAACATTCTGGGTTATCAGGGATACAGCCAGCAATCAAATATACGGTGAGCCACACCATCATTACACACAGCTTTGTGTGTTAGTAACAACCTCTTTCACAGCGTAGCACAATCCTGATACACGGCAATAAGATAACCCATGCTCTTTAACCCTTATCACGTCTAAGGATTGAGAAGCCCGAGTTTTCCATAAGCAGTGAGTCAGTGATCGAGTCAGTCAGCCAAGGTTACAATCACAATATCAGCACTCCCAAAATTTAGTTTCACGCTGAATTCAGGAAGCTTCTGTTAACCAGACTGCAGGGGGTGAGAAGCACACATGGAAATATAGGCTCAGTAGAAGGCATGGAAGACCAAGGTTTAAGGAGAGGCCCAAAGTGCCAACTGATGCACGATTAGAATTCATTCTAATTACAGGAAGTTATGTAGTTGCTCATAGACGCAATCATCCAGAGTATGGGACTTTAGATTTAGTTTTCTCTAAACACTTTAACTTATATCATATGTTAAAGTGTTTAGAGAAAACTAAATCTGAAGTCCCATACTCGGGATGATTGCGTCTATGAGCCACTGCACGCCCAATGGGGACAGTTGAATACCGTCCGAAACCAGAGCACCGCAGTTTCTAGAAATCAGGTCCCACAAGTCACCGGGTCTCTTGGTCGACTCCAGCCTTGTTGCCTCAAGTGGGCGTCGGACGAAAGTCCAACTGGAAAATCGTCTAATGGGATAATTAATTGTCTACTATCATCCTAAATAAAAAATCTTGAAAATCATCGAAACGGAGTATCGTATAATGGATAAGCGTATAATGGATAAACGTCTAACTGGACAACAATGTAGTTTCAGTTTCTGGTGTTATACGTATAGCCGCAGCGAGCGTGGCAGCGCGAGCGAGGCAGGGACATTAGACGATTCTCCATTATACGAATTTCTTGTTAGACGATTTTCCGTTATACTGTATACTTTCTTCCAATTGTGCGATTTTTCCAGTTAGACGATTACCTCTCGCCCCGCCGCAAGCTGTAATGTGACCATAGCACCTAAGTATGTTTGGTGGAAAAACAGTTAAATGACATTACCGTAAGAAACGTCTTTGAGGAAAAATGCTCAATACTGTAAGGTTGATGGAAAGCTATTGATACAGTGCACAAAATATACAATGAACAATTTTTGACGTTTCGAAGCAATCCCCCGCTTCATTATCAAGCATTAAAAGATACGGCTAAGAAGTCAAAGTAAAACACTTTAAAATCCACTAAAACTTAAAACCCACAACGTAAGAATAAAAATAATCATAAGAAATAAAATAGACCTTAAAAGCTGCCAGTTAAGAACCTAACCCCTAGTCTGACAGTGCAGACGAGAGGTCTGGTTCCCGTAGGCCCATTTTTGGTTGTATTGTATGAAACTGGACACAAGATGGAGTGAAGGAACATTGGTGTTTCATAGAACATTTTTAACTCAACCTTGCCCTTTCGTTAAAAACGAGGCACGTTTCCATTAAAACTAGAGGTAACTTGTTGGCGCGTAGTGCTAAATCAGTCAGTCTCAATAGGTATACGAAAAGTACATTGTTTGGGGTTGGAAAGGGCACATTATTTTTGGACCATGAGTGGGAGGGGGTATAGATATTTTCAGAATTTTGAAGGGGAGTCATTGAAAGTGGGGATATTGTCGGGGGTAGTGAGTCCCGCAAACTTTCGTATTTTCAGGCGGAGTCTGAGGGAAACTGATCTTTCCATGTTTTTGGGACGTTTTTAGCCTGCTTAATTGTTAATTTTGTGAGTCTCGGTGTAGTGTTGTTCTGTTCTCTGTATTTTTCTCCTGTTCTGTTTTGTGTAATGAATGCTGGTTTTGCATATCCTCTTTTCCCATTTGCTTCTTTTAACTTTGAACAGGTGTCTGTTGACCTAAACAGTCCCTCACTGTGCCTTTTTCCAGCTGTATGTGGAAATAAAAATGTTATTATTATTTATTATCATAAAGTTTGGTGGTCACATTTTCATTTCCGTCGCTCCATCCCTCCTCCTCGGCCATAATAATGACCAGTCCCTTAAAGGTATATTAATTTCCTCTTGCTTGCAATTAAAACCAACTTAAATCGAAACAATATCTCTTCAATTCTTACGGTACGTTTAGGAATTTGGTGCAAACACTCATAACTTGTTCTAGTTTTCAGATTTATCGTATTAGTAATACAATGGCGCCACAGTACAAGCTTACCTATTTCGACGCTAGAGGAGCTGTTGAGCCTGTGCGGTTTATGTTTGCCTTCAAAGAAGTGGAGTACGATGACCACAGAATAAATGCCGAAGACTGGCCAGCATTGAAACCAAGTAAGAAAAAAGCGTATTTTTATTTTCGGCACTTCTGACAACGATGTATTGTCATTGATACACTGTAGCCGACCGTACAAACATCAAGCGTATGAACCGTATTAACTATGCCAGATTGGCTTTTGATGACTGATGCTAGCACAATTGGTGCTGGTGTGTAATAGGCTAGTCAATCTGAGCGAAAAAAGGGCGAAACCTGGAACTAATTGCAATAGAAGTAAACTTTGCTGTTTCTGCCTCAGAAGGACCTGCTGAACAACATACTAAAAATCTAGAAAAATCTAAGTGGCGGAAGAGGTCTAAAATGGCTGCCATCTTGGAAAAAAAATGCTTCCGGTTGTTGTTTTTCGCATATATCTCATTTCTCGTCACTCCTACGACAAAATTGGCTTCGAACAAAATTAACGTACACAAAATTTCCTACAAAACATGTTCTATTCACTTTTTCTCTTGGAATAATGGTTTGGTTGATATGAAACAATATATATGTCGTTTTTTATTGTTTCAAACGTATACATCTGGAGAAATAACTGCACACGGCAGATGCTAAAATTGATAGTACGGCCGTATGCGCATTATGTAACAGATGTTTAGTATAGGTTATCAGCTACCTTTCCGAGGATTGAGATATAACAATGTCGAGGCCCCCAGGGCCGAGCCATTGTTGTATCTTTCCGAGGAAGAGGCTGATAACCTATTTATCACCCAATTTCACGATCTCAGTATGACAACAATAGTACAGCAGCACACAACAAAGAATGAATCGTGCTGACGTTCTTTTGCTCAGAAAGGTCGACAATGCGACAAACATACCATTGTTGGTTGCATTGTTATTCCTTCCTAAGTGAAAGGTTCTGTGCTTGTGTTTATTGATTGTAACTCGATTCCGAAGTGCGCCATCACCGTTTATACCGCGGAAACTCAACGACGAATAGCCCCTTCAGACAACTTCTCTTAAAATTTTCTTTTAGGAGAAGTTGTTTGAAGGGACTATTCAGCGTTTCCGCGGTATGGACGGTGATGGGGCACTTCGGAATCGAGTAACAATACAGAAATAAAAGCAGAGAACCTCTTGGGTAACTGGGTATTCGTTCGTTGTGCGATGATGGATGTTTTTGGAATCTGGAACAGTTGTGCGGTAAGACAATAAACGTGTAATTATAGGACGGAGAGCCAAATGGGCTCGATTAGTGATAAATAACGTATACTCAATGAGCAATAATTTTGGCTTAGGTTTAATTCAAGTTGAAAAGCTCCACATTTAATACGTAAATTCAAAATAATGAAAACCATGACAGACGTTTGTTTCAGAAGGGCTTGTATTAGGCTTTGTCAAGATTTGTGTGAAGTGGTAGGGGGGTGGAATAGGAAGGGCGTTATGTGTCAAGCGGCGTAGTGTGTCAAGGGGAGTCGGGGAGGGTGATAGCTACCCACCAACAAAAGTTTGCACTGTTCAGACTGACGAGGAAAACAATCTGTTCTCAATTTCAATCAAGGCTGTGACGTCGTTTGTAATTTAAAATCGTAAATAACCTTTACAGTTCAGTGTCATAATGTTTTCGTGCTACAAGAAAAATTAAATAAACAAAACGAAAGCATTTTTTATCGCTTAAGCAAAACCAGCTCTTTCCGGTGCTTTTCTTAATTTTAATCGAGGCTATAACATCCTTTTTAACATAACAAGCATGATGTTCTTTAATTCATAAGCAGGCGTGATATCCAGGCGTGATATCCGATATCACTCCTCCTTTTTCATCTCAGTCCTAAACCATTTCATGCTCGATTGTTAAAGGAGGACTGAAATTGGGTGATAAAGGTTAATAGCAACCGTTAAATCGATAACTGTTACTGCTTGAAACCAATCAGTAAAACAAAGTTCCTTTCCGTCAAATGAGAACAAACATCCTGCGAAAGATGTCTGGAACAGTGTTATGTGTGATAATACCATAACATTAACATTATTATGCGTATTATGTATTCTGTTTAACATCACCATTATGTGTAATAACACAAAGATTTATTTTCTGCTATAACAGTTCAAATGCTTCATATCAACCCAACCATTGATCCAAGAGAAAAAGTGAATGTAGGAAATTATGTTATGTAGGAAATTTTGTGTACTTTAATTTTGTCCAGAGCCAATTTTGTTGTAGGAGTGACGAGAAACGAGATATATGCGAAAAACAACAACCAGAAGCATTTTTTCCAAGATGGCGGCCATTTTAGACCACTTCCGCCATTTAGATTTTTCTAGACTTTTACGGTGGGGATATCCAGTTGCGATTTAAACCTAATCCTTGGGTTAAGTTCGGTAATAAGGGAAAATGGTGATATCCATCACGAAATAAGTTGAGGGCTAATAAGTTGAGGGCTTTAGGCTAAATTAGCCCTCGATATACTTATGTTAAAATGTTGTTGAAACTCAGAAATAATGCTAATCCTGGATGGATATCACCGCTTTTTACATCTCTGGGCTACCTACTCAGTATTAAGTTAGCCCTCGACCTACAGGCTAAATTTTGCTTAGCCCTCAGGTCGAGGACTAACCTAATACTGAGTAGTTAGCCTAGAGATGTAAAAAGCGGTGATATCCATCCAGGATTAGCATTATCCCTGACCTTTAACAACATTTTAACGTAAGTATATCGAGGGCTAATTTAGCCTAAAGGTCGAGGTCGAACGAATAAAGAGCTAACAAAACCCCAACTTAGTCCAACATGGATATCACCAACTTTTTTCTCTAGTCCACTAACTCCGAGGTCAAGGGTTAGTTATATCCAATCTACTCCGGGGCTAGTTTAGACCTCAACTGGATATCCCCACCGTTAGTATGTTGTTCAGCATGTCTTTCTGGGTCAGAAACAGCAAAGTTTGCTTCTATTATAATTACTTCTAGGTATAAGTGCAAATTAACTAGCCTATAATGGCGTCGCATTGCTTGTTTAATGTTGCTTGTTTAATGCTTGTTTAAAGTTGCTTACAGTTACTTGGTTACAGATGGAGGGGAAGAGCGCTGAAGGTCAAAAAGGGGTAAAAGTGTTACAAAAGTTAATAAGAACGTTAAAATTTAAACATTCACTGTGTTAAAAAAGTGTTACAAAAGTTAATAAAAACGTTAAAATTTAAACATTCACTGTGCCAAAAAGAAAAGGTGTGTGCCAAGGGCCTTCGAGGGGGGAAGAGGGAAGGGTGCCGAAAAGCCAGCTCGTCCCGGCAAAAATTTACACGAGCCCCTTCCCTACCCCTGTAACTACGTCTGAGTTTCAAAATTTACCTTGAACAAGTTTCGGCATCCTTGTAGTTTTTCCTCCCATTTTATTCTTAATGCATATGACAACTAAAGCAACAAACCAAAAATTACAGCAATAAAAATAAAATCACCTAACCAAGGTAAAACTCGGTGAACAAGGAAAAGGAAGAAGGCGTAGAATATTCAGAACATAATTTTTTTCATTAACAAAACAAACAGGTGGTCACTGGCCGTACATCTATCGTCAAAGACACTGAAATAATGTCTTTTGAAAAAAAAAAAGAAAAAAACAGGAACGTGCAATAGCCCCCGAGAAGGCAGAGGCAACTTCTTACCTTTTTTCCAGGTGTTTTTTTTTTCTTTTTGCCCAGTCCGACATATTCGACAGTTGCATCGCCAAGGCAACGGCGGATCTGACGTTATTGCCATTTTTACTGATTCTTGTATCTCATTGGCTGTAAATTTTGCCGGACTAGTTGGATGAATCGACTCAAAGTTGGACTAACAAACTGGCTGAGTGAACTGGCTTTCATTACACCATTTATATAGGGTGGACCATACAGTATACTGGAAAAATATAGGCCTAAAATAGGCCTAGAACAGGCTTATACTAAGCCTTCACAGCTTGTGGTCAGGGATCTCTATCGATCTCTCATGTCGTACGGATTCTAAATGAAACAAAAAGGGAAAAAAAGATACAATAATGTCCTTCTGATTGCTGCCAACGTTCGTAATGACAATTGACCAAATTAGTAACTCCGGGTTCATTTACATCTACCCTATAGTTCAACACAATAGTTTCAAAGTGTCCCCCCCCCCCCTCGTGCCTACACAGTGCCTAACCCGTTCACCCATATTGTTTCAAACATTAGCAATCATGTCTGGAGACTGTTATAGTCTGACAAATATCAACAATGCGCTGACGCAGCTCCTGGATATTGTGTGGGTGGTGTTCTGCAGCTGGAAGACGCTCATTCAGAAACCCCAAAGCTACATGACTAAGATAAAAATAAAGGGATGACAAACTGAGCAGATGCGACCGAAGATGTACACCATAGACATACATGCAACACTTCACCGGATGCTAGCAAAATCCAATACATCCCATGTTACACCTAACCTATGCCACAGAAGCAAGGATTATTCCTAACATGTTGAAAGGTTTCTAATAGGCCTATGAACTTTGAAGCTACATTAGGCCTATTATAGGCCTATTTTAGGCCTATAATTTTCCAGTACTTTATGGATCACCCTAGCCTGTACGTACATGGCTGCGGATGCGTTGCGGAAGATCTGCGGTAGTTCCAACACAGAAGGGGTTGCAGCTATAGCTGGGAATTTTGTAATCACTAGTGAGCCACTTTATTACAGGGATGAGGTGTGGGTTTTGGGAGTATCTTATATTGGTGGTTGAAAAGTCCGGAGTCGGTGGTGCACATGTGGTGAGTAACAACATTTAAACAGATCGACATTAGGCCGATAAAAATAAATGCCTTGTTTGTCACAAGTACACAAACCTAAAGTTGATGCGGGCGGCAGGCTTTTTATGTTTATTTTCTTAACCTCCTAAAGTCTGATGCTGTACGGCAGTGTTTTTTTTTTTTTTTTTGGTGGGGAGACTTATTATTTTATTCTTTTGTATAGAGCTTCCCTAAAAATGCGATAAAATATTGTGAAAAATGAATATTTTGAAACCCGGTTTTTCGCAGGCATGAAGCATGCCCAAGGCTTTTCCAAGAATTTTAAAGGTTTTAGTGCGTGATCTGTGGATCCAACATCGAACAAAGCCTATGCTAAAAAAAAAAGATTCAAATCACAGAATCAGGTCGTTTATTTTATATTTCAATGTTTATTAAACTGCAATATAAATATATAGCTATCCTTGCATTCTTAAAAAACAGTTAAACTAGCCTATAACAGTGTGCAACTGAAATGAAGAATGCTAACATTTGGTAGTTCGCAGTATTGGCCAAGTTGACAAATACAGGTGGAGTTATTGCTGGACATTCCTTCCCT
>JAHWFP010023476.1:34236-44431 GCA_023313725.1 Lithobius niger
TGAGTTGTGTACCAGTCTTTCAATTCTGTTTTAACCACCGTTGTATTTTTTATTTCAGCAACGCCTTTTGGATTTATGCCCTTACTGGAGGTTGAGGGCCACCTTTTATCAGAATCATCAGCCATAGGCCGATACGTTGCGGCAGAATTAGGTACGTTAACTAACTGTACAGATCAGGGTGCTTGGATTATACGTTGCTTTGATAGGGTGAACCCACTTAGTATTACGCTTTACCTTACCGCGAGAAACCGTGCGAGATTTTGGGAGCTGCTTTGCCATACCTCAAACGTGTCTGACGCTCCCATTTCGCGCCATTTTACTGAGTCTAGCATCTCATTGGCTTTTGATTTTGCTAATGAATCGACACAAAATTGGACTAACAAACGAACGAGTACTCATCATTAAACGTAAGCTGGACTGCTCCAATTGTGCAAATTGTTTTAAAGTACATTTACCTACCAGTACAATCGACGATGCGACTGAAAATCGCAACGTTTGTTATCAGACGGAGAGCACAGTCATAAGCGATCTTTGTAAAAGCACGCCATTGTTTTGGTTTCGAAGCAACGACGTCAGCTACTCTCGTCTTGGGTAATCTGGTAAGAATTTGTCGTTTTGTTTTAATAATGCGTATTTTAACGTTCAGTAAAGATTGAGTGATCAGATATTTCATAATTATTCTATAATTTCGTTAAAAACTAACAAACCTTGCTTTTGGTTTCGAAAAACCAAGCGTCGTCTGCTTCGAGGATTGGTTAAGGAGCAAAAACGTCATTAACTAAATCTCGCTGGTGTGTACTTTACCACGGGAAATAGCTGTGCTGTAGCTCAGACGCGTTCAACTGAGCAAACCGACCCGGCAAACAGTAGAAGGTCCCTGGTACAGATAGATGTTCCATCTAAGAATCGACCACCATCTTGTCGCATTGTAGTACGTTATACGTCAAAGAAAATTAATTTTTAATTTAGTCCATGCGACTTTTCGTGGGCTGGTGAAAATTTGTTATTTAAAAAAAAACCCATCCACCCTCAGTCCGGCCACCGTGTTGCAAACTTTTTTTAAATCCCCCCCCCCCCGTTTTATTAATTTAAATAGTGTGTAGAACGAAGTACTAATGTACCTCTTTGTGCATTAACATACAGTATAATGAATATTTTAAACTTTGGCCGTCATGAGGGGGTACCCGAGAGACCCCAACTTAAAAAGCTTACAAAATAGTCAAACTTCAGTTTCATAATTTTTATTTGATGAATACACTTAAAGAGACTGATTATTGTTTAAATAAAACCAGGTTTTATAAAATTAGAAAGCTGTTGCTTACGTTCATTTTGTGTCAAAAACCGTATATCGGCAGAAATTCACAAATCAAAGTTGCCAGAACAAAAAAAAACACTTTTATGCAGGAAAATTATGTAGAAATAATCAGTATAAGGTGGGGAATTATATAGAAATAATTAGTATCACGTGGGAAAATCAAAATTATGTTATAAAAACATTTTTTTTTATCAAACAGTGAGCTGCGGCTAACTTTCATGTTACATGAAAAACCATCCTACGGCAAAATTCCACAAAGCCTAAATTTCTGAAAAAAAACCTAGATCAGGTCGAACGTCTCTGGAAATGTTCAAAATACGCTAGAAAACAATGTTCCAAAAAATTGGGTGTTAAAAAAAATTTCTGATAAAATTATGTGAAATACTATTTGTGGGGGTCCCGCAAGACCCCCATTGATTGTTTTAGGGTTAATGCTCCACAACCTATGAGTCTTTAACTACGGTTACAATTGTTCTGTGGGCTTTCAATTCTATTCCAGATTCATTGTATTGTACTAAAACCAAGTTTCTAGTTCCTGGCGAGGGAAATATCCACTACCTGTAAATTTCTGCATTCAGTTCCTGATGCTCTGTTACCCTGAAGCAATCAAAACTCTCTAGATACGCCCAGCTCAGCTGCCCATCTGTGCATGCGCCAGCACATGCAAACCCTCCATAAACGGTGTTATGGCATTAGCCAATCATCTCTTTTCCTGTGTCATCGTGGCTGAGCGGTGAGAGAGCTCAGCCTGGTTGCTGGAGGTTTGCGGATCTGGTCGAACCCTTGGAAAGGGGGCCTTGGCAAAGTCCCTACCAGGACTGCCGGCCAGGGTAGCGTGAGTGGCTACCATGCTCCTTTAGCGGCTATGGGATGTATTCAGGCTAATTATGGACAATCTTTCGGCTCCGACGATGATTGGAGGTTTCTCGAATCCCCAGGCTGACATTTCTTCTTCTCTAAAAATCTGGTAATGTTCAAAATTGAGCCGTTTCAGCCATACAAGCATTAATTGCTTCGGCTGACTTAAGGCTCGTCAAAATTTCTAAAAAAAAAAATCTTTCGTCTTTCGTCCTGCCCTGAAGATGCCCTCGTCCTGAAGACCAGGCTCAGTCCGAAGACCAGTCTCCATCTGAAGAAATAGAAATAGAAAAGAAAATGCACAAGAAGCACCCACCCATCCACACAAGACAACAAACAATTAACAAACAAGCATATCAAAACAAGATTTGAAGGCATTAAGAGATGGGGCACAAGCAGCATTATAGGGAAGGGCATTCCAGGCATGGACAACCCTTTCCGTATAGAACTGAAAGCGAAGTTTAGTCCGGGACACAGTACCACAGATGCGAAAGGGTGGCCACGACTAAAACTGAAATTCGGTGAAAAAAAGATCAGAATTAACGTTAAGGAGGTTAGGAGTAAGTTGGTAAGTAAAGATCATGTCCCCACGATGAAAGCGGTTTTGAATGGTAGTAAGTTGAAGCTTACGTAGGCGATCTGGGTAGGGCAGAGAACGAATGTGGGACACCGTTTAGTAAGACGCCGCTGACAATTTTCAAAACGGTTTACCGCCTATCGCTCGTAACGGGGGGGGGGGGAGATTTGAGAGCAATAATCGAACAGTGGAAGAAGGAAAGTTTTGAATAAGACAGTAAAAAAGGAAGGAGTGAGATCAGAGAAACCCTTTAGAATGAAATGTGCCTTACAGAAAACTTTAACAATGACATATTTAGTGTGAAGATTGAAATTAGGAGAACTGTCAACAGTGTTACCCAGATCCGTATTACTAGCAACAGGAGTAATCAGCTTTTCAGACAGATGGTAAGGAAAATGCGGGTTGTTATGACCAAAGTAAACAACATGGCATTTATCAGTGTTAAAGAAAAGGGAATTTGCAGTTGACCAATCAGCAGCACGTTGGATGTCATCTTGAAGCAACTGGTAAGTCAGAAATGAAAATGTTAAAAAGGAGAGGGCCAAGAACGGAGCCTTGAGGCACTCCCGAAGTCACATGAAGCCAGGGTGCACAGGAACCACGAAGAACAACACGCTCATGCCTAGATTGAAGATACAAATTGAGCCAGGAAATGATGCCAGGAGTGAAACCAAAGCGCACTAATTTTAAAGGAACTTATAATGTGAGACACTGTCAGAAAGAAGACAAGACGAACTTTTGTCTTTCGTCTTTAGACTTTCATCCAGCCTCCCTCTGAAGACAAGACAATCGTTCGTCTTTCATCTTTCAACTTTCATCCAGCTTCCATCTGAAGACAAGCTAGTTGCATCCACGCTCTCCAAGAGCAATCTTGATTTGGCCGTATTCTACATTCACCGCCGTGAATCATCACCTGTTGGCCGACTGACCGTCCATCAACCCGATGCTCCACATGCTTCCTGACTCGACCTGGAATGTGCTGGGATGGCCAACTGTTTTCACACCCAATAGCATGACCTCCGTCGGCAGGTCTCATCGTCTCGCACCTGACCGTCAAGGCTGCCGCCCACCTCCGTCGCCGTCCATCGTTACCACCATCAGTCTTTTATCGCCGACCTTCTGCGACTGCAGTTCTCGCTTCGATCATCCAGCTGCTGCCCATGTTTCTCTTGCTGCCTTCTTTCCTCTCTTGACAGAAATTTCCAGCTACCCTTGCCGAGTTTTTGTCGCAGTTTCCGGGGATTCACTTTGTAACCGTCATTCTGCCACTCATCATGGGACTTCACTAACTATCGTCAACCCTCGTCCAATTAAGTTTGCTGTCCCTCGTCCATTGAAGCCTGCTTTCCCTCGCAACCCTCGTCCATTAAAGCCTGCTGTCCCTCGTCTTTCGTCGCTGCAGCTTTTCTGGACCGGAACGCTTCTTAGCCAACCAACCCTGCAGGTCTGCACAACAATTCTAAGCCTGCTGTCCTTCATCTTGGGTCTGTAACTGCCATGCAAACCTTCTATTGACGTGCCTGCTGTTCCTCTCCTAACGCCGTTGCAGATTTTTGGACCCTTGACAACTGCTGTCCCTCAGTTTTGGTTGTTCATTGACGCAATGGCTGTAACTAGCTGGCATTTTGCTAAGCATATTTCAACATTTTAAATCAACCAAAATCTTATCGCAACGATATTTGTTAAGCCTTTTAAATTCAAGCTTTAAACTCACCCCTTAGGTAGTGCGCTTAACCTGCCCACAACGCAGCAGTTCTGGTGTACACCGCTACCCTTTCTGGCACTTGTTTCCATCCTATGCCCATTTGCTTCCAATGCATTAGTTATGAATCCTTCAGCACAATAGTTTGTGCCTCCCTGTTTTCTGTTGTCTTCATGCGTTGAATTTACCATGGCACCACTGAACGTCTTGCTGCCTCATCTTGTTGACGTTCAACCCCAAAATCGGGGCAGATTAGGTAATTCATCTTCACCGCAATTTCCTGGACCTAAGCCTATTGGGTCGAGTGCGTTGGTGCGTTTCAAGTTTCGATTCGTTTACGTCATTCCTACTCACCAGTCCCTGTAAGGGAAGCATATTTTTCTAGATCATGTAAAGGAATGCGATCGAAATTGGTTTGGAAAACGTGGGTAAGTCAAGGATTTTCCTCATGATGTTAAATTGTTTTTATCCACCAGCCTGCAATGTTGCCGCATCATCTACTTATCGTCCTTCCTTACCAAACTATACCTCCTGACCTCCAATCGTGTCAGTCGTCCTTTACCAAAGGTGCTTTTCCTTACTGGTACTTGGCTAGACAACATGACTCAAAAAAGTGTTACTCCCGCATCTAAAGCACGTACTTTGTCATTCTCAAACCCACTCCAACCACTATAGTTCTTAGGGAATGACAACGCAACCAACGAATCAGGCTCACATTGGAGGCACTTCACCTTCTTTTCAAAGTCGCTTCTCCCCAAACAGTCAAGTAACAGCATGCACTCCACAGCATTTTGAATGACCTGGTCGTGACAAATCTTGTATTAGACCAAGCCTACATTCACGTCTTCCACCTCGTTGGGATGCTTGCTCTGTGTGTGCATCATGCCACTTACACAGGCCTTCCAGCCCTTTTAGACCATCGCCTGAATTGGCCTGTCCATCGAACCCATCGATTGACCGCTGATATGCTGATATATAAATCAGGTTTAACCACACAAAAAAAAAAGTGGGCGGGATGCAGAAGGGCAGGTGCCACTTACACTGTTCCCTAGCTTTACTTTAGAAATACAGGTCGTTTTAAGAACTTCCGAAGACAAACCTCCTGTAATAGGGTTTTGAAGAGCTGAGGGCAATGCGCAGAAACAACGTTTTTTGGCAAAGAGTTCCACGCTGACACCACCCGGACTGAAAAGAAATTTTTTCTACACTCTAAGCGTGCTGATTGGATTTCCAATTTAAACGGGTGTCCCCTTGTCGTTTTATATGGTGTGAATTCGAAAAAAGGCAAGTCGATTGACAAGAAGCCACGAATAATTTGGAAGGTTAGAAGAAGGTCAGCGTGCAACCCGCGAAGTTCAAGTGATGTTAAGCCTGTTCTGGCAAGACGTACATCATACGGTAAACCTCGCAAGCCAGTCTGGCTCTTTATGAATTTGCGCTGTACCCTTTCGACCATGTCAATGTCACCCAAGAGTGAGGGTGACCAGACTTGGCTTGCGTATTCGAGCAGCGGTCTCACAAAAACTCGAAAAGCCCACACACACTCTAATGGGAATGCTCCCAGACAAAAAACAGCGATTTACAATGGCAAGCCTGCGGAAGGCGTTTTTTGGTAATAGTGTCGCAATGATTTGTTGACTTTAAATCAAAATTGAAGCAGACACCGAGGTCCCTAATAGTGCTGACAGTAGGCAAACTGGTCTCTCCCAAGAGGTACTGGAAGCCAATTTTGTCCACCCCGACATGAAAAGTTTTGCATTTGTGTAGGACAAGTGGTAACTGCCACGAATTACTCCAGTCCAACACATGCTTAATGTCATTTAAGAGTAACAGACAGTCAGTTGAACCAGTCGCAAGATGTCGGCCCAGCTTAAGATCATCGGCAAATTTGAATTGATGGGAGTCGTTGGTTTTGCAGTCAAGATCATTCAAGAAAATAACAAACAAGATTGACCCCAGGACAGATCCCTGCGGCACACCACAGGAGGGGAGAAGGAGCCATTTACAATCACTCGCTGTGTTCTGCCCTCAAGAAAAGAAGTAATCCATGCTAATAACTTTCCAGAAAAACCTAAGTATCCCAGTTTGAATAAAGTTTGGAGTGCACCACAGACTCGAAAGCCTTGCGAAAATCAAAACAGATGATATTCGAAGGGATGCTCAGATCAAAGGCACTCGTAAAGATAAATCGTGCTGCAACAATTCGTTCAACGCAAATTTAAAAAAAAAGCCCGTGAACTTGCCGCCAAGTCTGCACTCGCACCGAACATGCCTACTTCGAAGGTTTCACCATCTCCAACCTCTCAGTGCTCGTCATGCTCGTCGTTTGTCTCTTCGACCCCCCCTCCCTCTCTTCGACCCCCCTCCCTCCTCCAATCACATACCACCGGGGAAGAAGAACCCACCAGTTTCATCAAATCCTAATCCGACCAAGCTGGCTCCAATCGTGGCTGAGTGGTCATTGTGGCTGAGTTGTGAGAGAGCTCAGCCTGGTTGCTGGAGGTTTGCGGATCTGTTCGAACCCCTGGAAAGGGGACCTTGGCAAAGTTCCCGCCAGGACTGCTGGCCAGGGTAGCGTGAGAGGCTACCATGCTCCTTCAGCGGCTATGGGAACTATTCTGGCCAATTCTAGACAATCTTTCGGCCCCTACGATGATCGGAGGTTTTCCGGATCGAATCCCCGGGTTGGCACCTCCCTTTACCAGATATTTCTTCTTCTCTAAAAGTCTGGTAATGTTCAAAATTGAGCCGGTTCAGCCATACAAGCATTAATTTGCTTCGGCTGACTTAAGGCTCACAGAAATTAATTTTAAATAAAAAAAATAAAAAATTCTGGGAAATTCCGTATCCACTCTGAATTTTGTGAGTGTGGCTCCCAATCCCACACCATTCTTGCCACCGCAAGATACATATTCGTAACAGACTCGTAATCTTGTCTCAGCCGATCAAAACATCCTCAGAGCCCGGACTTCAGAAATAAGTCCGTTCTCCACAAGCCATTCGCTACAGACTGAATCTCGTCACTTGGAGTTGAACCAGCTGAAGAAAAATTTCTCTCCTGTTTCAATGAACATCTCTGCGCTCAACACCTTGCTTGCCAATGCTCGGAAGCTAATATCTGCACACAAACTTAAAACTGCCAATCTACCTCCGGCACAATTACTTTCAAAGTCGTGTTCAAACTGGGTGTCATTGAGTCACTGGGTAAAATCTGGTCTCTGAATCACTGTCAGTTTATTTTATGACACAGTGACCTTTCTGAAAAAAATGGGAGTCAGTTGATCCAGTTAACTCTGCCCTTTTGATATCAACGAAACCAGTATTTTGTATCTTCGCATACTCCCAACTTCGTCGTCTCACAACGTCGACTACAACAGAAAATTCGTCCTTATAGAAAAATCCTCGTATTAGCTTTTTGAAAATATAAGGTTGATAAGACAATCATTAATTTTACACTAGCTAAACTGACATTTACACAAGTTTATCGTGTTACACACATCATACCGAGTTCTGTGTTCTTATGAAGGTACACTGCTTGTTCAAACAAAACCTTTCTACTCCAATGGTTTAAATAGGGGCGCCAGAAATGTACCTACAGAATTGGTCCTCTGTAGGCAACTATATTTCATAAAAACCCAGAGTAAGGTAACTCCGTGTTACTACAATTCCGAATTTTTTTCAGTCACTTTTAAAGCAATTTACGAATCCAACGTTACTGTAATTCCGGGTCCACACAGGGGTTCAGTATTTAAGAAAATTCCGTAGTTAACATAACTCCGTGTCATACAAGTCCGCGCCCCCGTTTAACTAATGTAAGCCTCAGCATGAACTTACAAGTTAAACGTCAAGCTTTGAACTCCTATAGTTTCGCCCAGAATTGACATAGACCAACGAAATTCGGTATTTGGGGTCGTGTCGTAACTATTTCACCGCATTATAAATTTTAATGACAACAATCAAACCGTTCGGCGTCCACAGCATGGCCATTTCTTGTTGTTGTTGTTGTTGTTGTTGTTGTTCTTGTTCTTCTTGTTGTTCTTTGCCCTCACCTGGAGAGCGAACCAGTGAACCGATTTTCAAGTTCTATAGCTTAAAACGTAGGTCTGGACAAGGTATAGGGCCTTTCTCAGGCTATTTTAATGTAACTACAATATTGTTGACACGGAAAGCCAAATAGGCTATAACGTTTGCTCTCACCTAGAGATCGAACCAATGAACCGATTTTCAATTTGTATAGCTTAAAATGTAGGTATTAACACCGACCAGGGCCTTTTGAACACGATTTTGATGTGACTGCAGTATTCTCGTCAGCAGAGCAAATATTATTGTAGAGCACTGGGCAGAAATCATTAATATTGTTGTTGCGACTTTTTGACCTCACGTGGAGATCGAACCACTGAACCAATTTTCAAGTTCTATAGCTTAAAACGTAGGTATGGACAAGGCCCAGGACCTTTTGTATCCTATTTTAATGTAATTACAATATTCTTGACATGAAAAGCCAAGTGGGCTAGAACTTTACTCTCACCAAGAGATCGAACCGATTTTCCATATGTATGGCTCAAAATGTAGGTGTTAATACCGACCAGGGCCCTTTGAACACGATTTTGATGTGACTGCAATATTCTGGTCAGCACAGCGATTATTATTGTAGAGAACTGGGCAGAAATTATTAAGTGGAGAAACAAATGTTTGCAAATCGAGCTAAAAACATGAAATTTGGTACACAAGTCTTTCTTAACATTAAAAATAGAACCAGCCATGGAACCCCACGAAATACCCCCAAGTGCCTTCAGCGCCTCCCCCCTCTCCAGCACCCCCGCCCCCCCCTCTCCTCCAGCACCCCCCTCCCCTCCATGCTCCCTCCCAGGGGCTTAGGCAACACATTTTTACAGATCAAGCTAAAAACTTAAAATTCGGTGCACAAGTCATTCTTAGAAGCATAAATAGAATCAGCCATGGAACCTTCACAAAATACCCCCAAAGGGGCCACAGTGCCCCCCTGTGCCCCCTTACTGAAGTTTGACCCGCATATTTTTGTGCAAATCGAGCTAAAAGCTTGAAATTTGGTACACAAGTCATTCGTAGCAGTAGAAGTCAAACAAGCCATGGAACCCCCAAGCAATAACACCAAAGGGCCCCCAGTGCCCCCCCTCCCCCCATTGAGGTGTGACCAACAAATTCTTGCAGATCGAGCTAAAAGCATGAAACTTGGTACATAAGTCATTCTTAGCATTACAAATCAAACCAAGCATGGAACCTCCACGAAATATCGCAAGGGGCCCCCTAGCGCCCCCATGTTCCCCCTCTCTGATGCTTGACCTACAAATTATTGCAGATCGGGGTAAACGCTTGAATTGTGGTACACAAGTCATTCATAGTAGTACAAATAGAACTATCTACGGAAACCCCTCGAGATAATCTACATGGCACCACAATGCCCCCCCCCCCCCGTGCTCCCTCATTGAGGCGTGACCACCAAATTCTTGCAATTAGTGCTAAAAGAATGAAATTTGGTACAAAAGTCATTGTTAGCAGTAGAATTCAAACTAGCTGTGGAACTTACGCGAAATCCGCGAAGCCCCGTCAGCGCTGCCCCCTACTCCCGCTCCATGAGGTTGACACCCGAAAAAATCTTGTTGATTGTACTGAAAGCATGCATTTTGGTACACCAATCATTCCTACTAGTAGAAAGTGAACCAGCCATGGATCCCAATAAAATACCACCAAAGTCTCCCCCAGC
>JAHWFP010023478.1:0-28107 GCA_023313725.1 Lithobius niger
CTATGCCATGTAAGTCACCAAATTAAAACAAACCAACGTTGAAAGTATAGACAATCAGCAGATTTTCTTGATTTTTAATAACCGATATAAGCCTGTGTGCGATTCTAAAAGGTGAATCGAACCTCAAATTTTGTCAATACAGCATTCTAGTATTATTTTTAATTTTTTTTTTCATGAATGTTAAGAATCTGTTTCTGATGTGTGACGCTCGATTTGAGGCTTGTGTGAAAGGAAAAAAAACTGTGGAAAGTAGGGCTAGGCAAGAGTTTTGGTCACTTTATCAATGGCGTCAGTAGAAACTGAGTGGTTCTCACCAAAACTTGAAACGAACCTCGAAATTAGCAGTGAAAATTACGAGCACAATTCGACAAATAGTACAAGAATTGGAGTAACAGGAACTGTCGTGTGCTCCTTGATAACTAAGTAAAAGAATTTACGGTGAATATTTGAAAAAAAATTCCATGCATTTACCGTGGTTCGAATACTTTCTCCACCAGGCAGAGGGTTTGTTGAGAGAAGCCCTTGTATAACATAAGCTGCTCATGCGACATTAGAAGAATAACAAACAGGCCATACTATTCAACCGAAAGCAGTGATATAAAATTCAATAGAAAGCAGTGGCTAAAATTCTACAGAATGCACGGCAACAAGAAATAAAGCTAGCCGTGAGTATGGCAGTCAATCAAACTAAAATTTCTATAAAAAAACTCGCAAAGAGAACAACTCACCGCATGTTTGCAGATCGAATGAGACGGGAGGGGGAATGATATGCCTTATATAAGAGGTGTGTGCGTTTTGATTGGCTGAAATTTAGTGATGTCGGATTCCTTGCATAATTTAATGTATTCTTGAAGGTGGTTGGCTGCTGGGATAAGATGGTTGTTAACAGGCGGTTGGGTAAAATGAATGCACAAGGTTTGTAAATCAACACGTGATTTGGTGCTTGGAATTTAGAAACATCGCATGTTTGTCGTCGCTTTCTTTTATTAATTACTACTTTTTGTTAACTGTTAACACTTTTGTTTACGTTTAATTAATTTCTTGAAGTTATCTTTATGTTTAGGTAATTTCTTGATAATCATGGTGAAAAACACCGAGTGATAGTGCCCAATTTTTTTGTCATCTTGGGAATGAAACGAGTGATTGTGAAAAATGATCAGTACGGAAAACTAGGCTCGAGCGCTATTTTCAACTGGAATAGTATGTTGCATTATAAACAAGATGAAGGGACCAAGGTGAAGAAATTATCGTACCGGTAGTATATAAGTTCGTAATGGAACTCTTTATTTACTCATGGCTTTAAACCAGATAATGATATGTTGTTAATTTCGTGGCTAGTAAGCTTCAAAACTGGCACCCTGATACTACAGAAAGACAATTTTCTTTCTTAGATGCGAACTTCCAGAGCAGAGTTCAAGTCAGTGGAGCTCCTAGTGTTCTAGGTGTTTGTGACAACTGACAAACACATACCCTTTTCCCCGCACTTAGTTCTGGCTTTCCACTAGAATTGAATGAACTCCCCACTTCCCCAATCTTGCATGACGTCATTTGCAGGATCCATACCGCTCACTACTTTCACGTGCAGTGTGTGTCTGCTCAGGTCCGTTCTCTTAAAACCGTTACCAGAGCGGTATCAAACGTGGTTGGCACTTAGGCCTTCATGGCGCTGGGCCCTGCTGAAAATTTTAGCCGTTACCATGGTCCCGGCTCATATCACTTTAGCATAGTCAGTTTCAACAACCTTCAAGGACTTCTTCTAAGTACCGTGTTAAATTTCAGAAAATCTAGAGACCGGCTGCCGTGTCACAAACAAGAAAACTACCAACTAAATACACAAAATATGTAAATATGTATCCTAAAATTATAAACAACGCGATCTTTGTTTTGGCATCCAACTCCGATTTTATAAAAATGAATTTGACACAATGTATGTACCATAATAACCAATACTGCCAGCAGTCTTTAGCTAGTGCCTGAATGTTTGGTAGGCCTATGACAATTAAAGCAAGGACAGGCAGGTGCCAGAATTGTGGGTTTTCAAGACCTTAACATGGTTTTACAAATGCCAAAAAGTAAAAGTAAGGACTTGTGTTTTAACACTGAAAAACCCCTGAACTTGACAGGGTAACACGTGACCAGCAACGCTAGCGACAAACACTACAGCATTGGATTTACTTGGAGCCGAGTTTTGATTACGAGAAAAACAGAACTAAGGTAAAAATCTACTGAGAAAGTACCTAGACATGATTACTGCACCACGTCAAGGATTAATACAACTTACATAAGATTTACAAGGCATTTGGAAGAGGCTAAAGTGTGAAATAAGTTAAATATTTAGTGCAGCAAATTGGCAATTTCGTTCTGACCGCCATCTTGCATCCATGTTCTATTCACATGCGCCAAGATGACGTCACACACCCTGAGAGTGGCGAATTAATCACTCCCTCGTACGTAAACATAGACATGCTTTGTTTTGTTCATTCACTGACTTTTGGTGGGTTATACAATTTCATTACATGTAATACATAAAAAAAATGGTTTTACAAATCCAAAAATATACATTTTATTAATGCTGTCTCCATTGCAGAAAACTGTAGTAATAACACATATAAATGTATTACATTTGGTCATTATACAATGGATGATGAACCTATTTAGCACAATGGTACATATTAAAGGTTTTTCACCTTTTTCATCACATTGTTAGATTTTCATGCTAATAAAGGACACAGAATAGTTGATTTCTTACTTCGTAGTCATCAATTCAAAAACAATGTCACTTAATTTTTAAGAGATCATTTCTCTCATTAGTAAAACTAAGGCTCGGCTGATACCAATACGATCAGATCATACAGATGCAGACCGATGTTTCGGTGAAGGAACAGTTAATTTTAATGGGTGGAGACGGAATGTTTGTTCCGTATTCAGAAATTAGTTCCTTCATAAAATCCTTTATGTATGTTAATAGCGGAAGTAAAATTTAAAACAATAAAAGGAAAAATTCCCACTAAAAAAAACTTAGTGGCTTTTGCCACCCTTTAATTTTATTGCTAAATCACATAATCTGTTACCGTGCTTTTTACTCCATCAATACCAATATTAGCACTGGAATCGGCACTGGAATCGGCACTGGAATCGGCACTGGAATCGGCACCAATATTCGCGGCAATGGGTCAGTATTGGTTTTCGTAATAATTTCGCCCAATATGACCAATTTTATATTTCAACGCGTCGTTTGAATAAGTTCTCGAGAGCTTTACAGTGGTGCTGACTTCAGACAGCCGGCTTCAGTCGTTTCATATTAAAAACTAAAAACAGTGGTGCTAATTTCAGTGGTGCTTCACAGTGGTGCTAATTCCAGACAGCTAGCTTCAGTCGTCACTCAGTCATTTAGCAAAAAAACAAGAAAAAGTTTCTAAAAAGACGTGTAATACAACAACTCGGCCACAGAGCTTGAAACTGGGAATTTTTCCTTTTATTGTTTTAAATTTTTCTTCCGCTATTAACATACATAAAGGACTTTGTGAAGGAACTAATTTCTGAATACGGAACAAACATTCAGTCTTCCCCCATTAAAATTAACTGTTCCTTCACCGAAACATCGGTCTGCATCTGTATGATCTGATCGTATTGGTATCAGCCGAGCCTTAGTTTTACTAATGAGAGAAATGATCTCTTAAAAATTAAGTGACATTGTTTTTGAATTGATGACTATGAAGTAAGAAATCAATTATTCTGTGTCCTTTATTAGCATGAAAATTTAACAAAATTATGAAAAAGGTGAAAAACTTTTAATATGTACCATTGTGCCAAATAGGTTCATCATCCATTGTATAATGACCAAATGTAATACATTTATGTGTGTTATTACTACAGTTTTCTGCAGTGGAGACAAAGCATTAATAAAACGTATATTTTTGGATGTAAAACCATTTTTTTTTAATGTATTACATGTAATGAAATTGTATAACCCACCAAGAGTCAGTGAATGAACAAAACAAAGCATGTCTATGTTTACGTACGAGGGAGTGATTCATTCGCCACTCTCAGGGTGTGTGACGTCATCTTGGCGCATGCGAATAGAACATGGAAGCAAGATGGCGGTCAAAACGAAATTGCCAATTTGCTGCACTAAATATCTAACATATTTTACACTTTAGCCTCTTCCAAATGCCTTGGAAATCTTATGTAAGTTTTATTTATCCTGTTGACGTGGTGCAGTAATCATGTCTAGGTACTTTCTCAGTAGATTTTTACCTTAGTTATGTTTTTCTCGTAATCAAAACTCGGCTCCAAGTAAATCCAATGCTGTAGTGTTTGTCGCTAGCGTTGCTGGTCACGTGTTACCAAGTCAAGTTCAGGGGTTTTTCAGTGTTAAAACACTTACAAGTCCTTACTTTTACATTTTGGCATTTGTAAAACCACGTAAGGCCTTGAAAACCCACAATTCTGGCACCTGCCTGTCCTTGCTTTAATTGTCATAGGCCTACCAAACATTCAGGCACTAACTAATGACTACTGGCAGTATTGGTTGTTATGGTACATACATTGTGTCAAACTCATTTTTATAAAATCGGAGTTGGATGCCAAAACAAAGATCTCGTTAGTTAGAATTTTAGGATACGTATTTACATATTTTGTGTAGTATTTAGTTGGTAGTTTTCTTCTTGTTTGTGATACGGCAGCCGGTCCCTAGATTTTTAAAAATTTAACACGGTACTTAGAAGTCCTTGAAGGTTATTGAAACTGACTATGCTAAAGTGATATGAGCCGGGACCATGATAACGGCTGAAATTTTCAGCAGGGCCCAGCAGGGTTGGCAATTTCCTGGGAAAAACTAGTTTTGGACAGGGCACTGGTAAATACAGGCTAAGTGGGAAAATGTTATTTTCTATAATTATTTTTTCATTAAATGCATTTTCTAAGTTTGGAGCCTAACTGCTCATTAACACTAATAGTATATAGTACTTAGTAATTCTATTTGAAACGAAAATTCAAATAACAGAATGTAGTGAAACTAATATAGAAACTTTTATTATGAGAATATTTAGCATTTCAATTATAATTTTTGTACTCATAACACACAATTATGTTCGTTTTCCTATGTAAACGTTGCATTAGCAAACATTTTGAATCTAATCTTTTGAATTGAAGAGACTTTTAATAGCATTTAACACTATTTAATTTTTAAAATTAATGTAATTACATTTTACACGTTAAACACCTATTTTTGTCTTTAACTGGGAAAAAGTAGTTAATCCCGAGGCGGTAAAAACCACCCCTGGTAAATACCATGCCAGCCCTGGGGCCCAGCGCCATGTAGGCCTAAGTGTCAACCACGTTTGATACCGCTCTGGTAACGGTTTTAAGAGAACGGGCCTGAGCAGACACACACTGCACGTGAAAGTAGTGAACGGTACGGATCCTGCGAATGACATCATGCAAGATTGGGGAAGTGGGGAATTCATTCAATTCTAGTGGAAAGCCAGAACTAAGTGCGGGAAAAGGGTGTGTGTTTGCCAGTTGTCACAAACACCTAGAAAACTAAGAGCTCCAGTGATTTGAACTCCGCTCTGGAAGTTCGCATCTAAGAAAGAAAATTGTCTTTCTGTAGTATCAGGGTGCCAGTTTTGAGACTTACTAGCCACGAAATTAACAACATATCATTATCTGGTTTAAAACCATGAGTAAATAAAGAGTTCCATTACGAACTTATATACTGCTGGTACGATAATTTCTTCACCTTGGTCCCTTCATCTTGTTTATAATGCAACATACTATTCCAGTTGAAAATAGCGCTCGAGCCTAGTTTTCCGTACTGATCATTTTTCACAATCACTCGTTTCATTCCCAAGATGACAAAAAAATTGGGCACAATCACTCGGTGTTTTTCACAATGATTATCAAGAAATTACCTAAACATAAACATAACTTCAAGAAATTAATTAAACATAAACAAAAGTGTTAACAGTTAACAAAAAGTAGTAATTAATAAAAGAAAGCGAAGTCAAACATGTGATGTTTCTAAATTCCAAGCACCAAATCACGTGTTGATTTACAAACCTTGTGTATTCATTTAACCCAACCACCTGTTAACAACCATCTTATCCCAGCAGCCAACCACCTTCAAGAATACATTAAATTATGCAAGGAATCCGACATCACTAAATTTCAGCCAATCGAAACACACACACACCTCTTATATAATGCATATTATTCCCCCTTCCGTCTCATTCGATCTGCAAACCTGGGGTGAGTTTTTCTCTTTGTGAGTTTTTTTTAGAAGTTTTAGTTTGATTGACTGCCATACTCACGGCTAGCTTTGTTTCTTGTTGCCTTGCATTCTGTAGAATTTTAATGGATCACTGCTTTCGGTTGAATAGCATGGCCTGTTTGTTGTGCTAATGTAGCGTGAGCAGCTTATGTTATACAAGGGCTTCTCTCAACAAACCCTCTACCTGGTGAAGAAAGTATTCTAACCACGGTAAATGCATGGAATTTTTTTTCAAATATTCACCGTAAATTCTTTTACTTAGTTATCAAGGAGCACTCGACAGTTCCTGTTACTCCAATTCTTGTACTATTTGTCGAAATTGTGCTCGTAATTCTCACTGCTAATTTCGAGGTTCGTTTCAAGTTTTTGTGAGAACCACTAAGTTTCTACTGACGCCATTGATAAAGTGACCATGCAAAACTCTTGCCTAGCCCTACTTTCCACAGTGTTTTTCCTTTCACACAAGCCTCAAATCGAGCGTCACACATCGGAAACAGATTCTTAACATACATAAAAAAAATTTTTTTTTTAAATACTAGAATGCTGTATTGACAAAATTTGAGGTTCGATTCACCTTTTAGAATCGCACACAGGCTTATGTCGGTTATTAAAAATCAAGAAAATCTGCTGATTGTCTACTTTCAACGTTGTTTTGTTTTAATTTGGTGACTTACATGGCATAGACAAAGCCACAGCTGTGCTGGCTACATGTATGGAAAAACAAAAAAAAATTCAAAATAACTCTTGTGTCAAATTTGAGGTTTCTGTTGACCTTTTAAAATGGCTCACAACCATATTTTGGGTTCGTTCGTTTTAATCTGGGCTTTAGGAGGGAAGGAAAGAAAGCTGGCGCACTTGTCCCTAACTCCACCTGTCGGAATGAAAGAAATTGTTGGGGTTGGTCTTCTGCTGCTAGAAAACGACTCCAAACTAGGAGGCGAAACGTCGCATGTTTGGACTGTTCTTTGCACTTTAGTCTTTCTTATATTACCTACTCATTTTAGTGCTTTAATTTATTTTTCATTTCTAAGAAGTGGTAATATCAGACCAAGAGCCACCAGTGGTAAAGATATCAGCCAGGTTACCAAGTGCTTTGGCAACTGCAAGTGGCGATATGCAAAGTTATTTTGCCAAGTCCAAATAACAATTAAATAACCAATTTAAATAAACTACGAGCCAGCAACACGAGAACAAAACTTGACCGATTACATTTTCTAGACTCCTTTCTTTCAACCTTTCTCGTCCCCATCAGTTATGTACAGCATGTCGAACAAACCAACTCTAGGTTCACCTTAACCTCCTTTTTCTTTCCCAGTCATATCAACAAAACCATACCATGACGTTTAACTGCTATGTATAATTCGTTAACAGATAACAATCAAACATTAAAAGTCATGAATACACGCATTAAAGACGCCAGTTCACCACTTCGATAGCGTTGCCCATATTCTAAACACAGCATCCACGTTCCAGATTCTCCGTCATCCAATTGGCTGATGTGGGTCACGTGATCTCGTTTTAGTTAAGAAAATTCGAGGCGCTGCTGCGAACGGTTGTTCCATTTTTTTTTTTTAATTTACCGCTATTTTCTTTATATTGCTCGAAGATTCTACGGTGCTGCATGTGGGGTTGAAAAGGTGAAAAGGCGCCTTTAATAAAACCATTACACAAAGATTACGTGGAGAACGGGAAAAAAACGGAAACGATACGACAATCTGCCAAGTTTTGTTGTCGTGCTCCTTAATCGACTTTTTTGATTGGTTATTTAAATACTTGAACTGGCAAAATAGCTTTGCGTTCCGATATCACCACTTGCAATGGCTAGAGGATTTGGTAACTTGGTGGATTCCTTTGCCGCTAGTGGTGTTTGGTTTGATTAAATTAAACGAATTTCAGCTGGAAAAATAAAAGGTAAGTAGTTTTGAATATGCGGCGCGCCTTCTCATTCTCAGAAATCATCAGAAATTCCAACATGGCGGCGGTTTTAGCTCTGCCGGCTCGCAACGAAAACGGTAAATAATGTGAATTCATAAGCGACTGTGAAAATTGTTTCAATGGGAGGAATTATTCACTTATGGTCATGGGTTGTAAGACTGCAAGCATTTACTCAAGCAATGTCGCATTTGGCCAATCTAGGTATCATGCCATCGAGATTATTCTCACTGCGAGAGTGCAAAGACGAGACGAACTTGTTAGCTCTTATAGTAGCAGGAAGGGTCCATTTTGAGTTGAGTGGACGAGCGCAGAAAATAGAACAAGTGAGTGGAGGAAGTGAGTCTGTTGATGACGTCATGTCTCTTTCTAACCTCGGGTCATGAGTTAAGGCATACGGAGAGAGCAGTTTTACGACTATTTACGTTCAATTCGTATTCCTACGCGGTTTCAGTGCTGGTGATTAATTTCCTCGTGCCATCTGATGCTTTTAGACTAAACTTGTTAGACGCCTCAGACTTTTTTTTTTAGGCCAACGTGTAGTGCCAGGCGATGTGAAGTACCTTAAAGTAACATGTTGTCAAATGCTGGTGTCTGTTTATGTGTGTGTCAGTCTCCTTGATAACTTCTGGCCAAATGGCAGATTCATTTCAGCAAATGGAAATTAAACTCTTCCCACTCATAAACTTTTGATTTCAGTTATTCCACACGCCCCATTTGAATGGCCGTAGCTATTGGGGTAAGGTGGGGGGGGGGGGGGAAGGGTGGCATAATTAAGAAGCCTGAATTAAAATTTAAAAAAGTTTGAAGTTTAATTTTATTCATCATAACATTTAACTAAAACCATTTAATAACCAGGGATGTATCCCTAACCGGAGAAGGCCCGATTTTAAAATCCAAGGCTACACCCAAAAGTTTTGTGTGGTCACAGCGACCCCATACAAAGAAAGGTAGCAGCAGGAGCCCATTACGGAACTTAAACCTCAGTGCTCACAACTGACCCTGTACCTTTGAGGGTCAACTATACGTGTTCTTGCTAGAGTTGTAACAGAAACGTCAACTAAATTAATTGTACAGAACAAAAATTGTTAGGGCGCTAAAAATTAATTAAGTGGTTCTCAGGAGTGTTACTAAAAAAACTGACTCGAGTGGTCGTTGGTTTATTTTTTTTTTTTACTTTTTATTTGTTATTTTTCAGATGCGGGCGATAGGGTTTTTTTTTACCAAACAAAACGAAATCACTAGCTTACATTTTGTTGAGGAGTACAATAGTTCTGTTTTAATACCAAGATCAGCGTACAAAAGTTGCACATTTGATAAAAAGTCATTCTTTATATCCCAAGATTTTAGTTGTGACATGCCTCTGTACGATCCTCGGCTTCCTTTGAGGCGATCATGTGAATGGAGCAGAGCTGATGTGGGCATCGGCTCCAGGAAATCTTTGGTGAAAGTGCTGATGCGTGGTCAGAATTGTTTTTTTTAGTTACTGCCGTAAAAAAAGTTTCATGCGCTAAGAAAAAAAAAAACCTATGTGTGCGCTCCGGAGAACCATTTAATTAACTTTTAACAGCCTTAAGCTTTCCCGCCAAGCTTCATTATTTAAAGTCTGATAACAATTAACTCCATGAAAATCGAGCAAAGAATCAAAATTGAAGACTTGAGTTGACGGCTGGATTTGCTAGTATCGTAGTCCTTTTCCACTTAGCCCATCGCCACCATGATTTAAAAATAATTCACCGTTAATTCAAGAAAGTCATCTAAATCTTTCGTTGTTTGAAAAGTAGCAACAAGTACTTTACAAAATTAAAATTACTCAGTGTTAGTTAAAGGTAATGAATTAATAATTTTAAAAGACTTTATTTTTTAAACTCATCAGTTAATTTAATTGCAAACAAAATGTATAAAAAAATAAACAGAATTTGGCTACAATGGGTTTTTATGAAGTTAAGAATCTCTAATAAAAACATCCAAAATTTGCTTAACATTATATTGCAAACGTGTTCTCGGTAAGCCAAAAATAGTCCTTCTAATAGTGTGAAATGTTTCAGCTTCCGGGGCACTGTGGGAGCTAAAAAAAAATTTTACTCAAAACAAATTTTGAAAAATATTTTTTTTAAAGTTTTACTACGTTGTCAGGGGTCAGGCTAAACCAGCTAGGGAGTAGGAGGGAGCTTACAGCGCTTCCCCATTTCTCTCAGCTGGTTTTGCCAGGACACTGCCAAAATACTAAAAATACAACTATATTTAAAGCAACATAACACTTGCCTAATAACCTTCCGCCTGCCTTATAACAGCATCCGCGCATTTATCATAGTCAAGGTCAACTGAGACAGTAGCCTCGTTCCTCGCAGCGAAAAACGTAGCTACTATCTGAGTTTGCATTGTGCCTAATAGACAAGCCAGCGTGAACCCATTGATTGTGTCGCCACAAACCGGAATGATTCGCGTATTTTAAAATCACAATTTATAATTTACTAGGCTAGTGTCTTATAATTTTGCTTCGGCGATTTATTGGAATAATTAATTTTAATTTTTACCGCATCAGTCTTTAAGATTTTTGACCTCATGGTAATTATTAGAAAATTAGTACATGAACACACAGAGATGAAACGTCATTATTATTGTAAGCACGCAATGCATCATATACTGCGGGACGCAGTAAATAAAGTTAACAATTATTCAACAGAAAATCTCCATTTTGATCTCCGTTTTAAACATTTTAAAACGGATTTTTACCAAGGGATTGACTAACGGTAAAGAAATACACCTTTGGGGCCGTACTTGATGTTGTGGATCGAGAAAAATGGCGCTGGGAGGAAGAACTGTATTGTCATTTTAGGTAAGAAAGGATTTACGTTTATGCTTATAAATAACAAAACCCAAATGTTTCATAATGCTCACCGTTGTCAACTTGGCGTATCGCCATCATTATTAATTTATTGCCTTATTGTTACCGTATTATCTTATTCTACAGGGTGTAACAGAAATGTATGTCGCAAATAAAGGGATATGGTCTACGTAAGTTATGAAAAAATTCCATATGAACATATATCCGGAAATGCGTCCTTTTCGAGAAATTTTTCCTTTCAGAGATACATGTGCACATCCAAGACCCAGGGCGAAAGTGGTGAAGGCTCAAATAACAAAATTTAGGTTTTCTTGTGGTTTTTCTCTGCTGAGGTTCCCCAGAGCTACTGAACAGATGGGACGGCCTATTCTCTGCCCCTTGTCAATAGTTATGACCCGGCTAAAACAATTTTCAACTGCTTGATACTGGAAGAGTCGCCCATACATTCACATGTCAGGCATGTTAGCCTAAGCCGCTTTCGTCCTGGAACTTGGATGTGCACATGTCGCTCTGAAAGGAAAAATTTCTCGAAAAGGACGCATTTCCGGATATATGTTCATATGGAATTTTTTTTCATCAGTTTGTTACGTAGAACATGCCTCTTCATTTGTGACGTACATTTCTGTTACACCCTGTATGCCTTCTGTATAAAATGCGTGGCTCTTTTTATCTAAATCGCCGGAAGTGTAGCCTAAATTAATCGTAAATTTTCAGCATAGCTTAAATCCCAACAGAGGTCGGACGCTTCTTGTCATGCCGCGTAACCAGGATGATTTAAAATGACCAGCCAGCGGTTGTTAAAAATTCCTCCTCGATTTAGAAGATCACATTTCTTGAAACATCTGCTAAATTAATCCCGTATCCTTTGCAGCGTAGGTCAAGGCGAGACACGATCCGCAGTGCCTGCTCCAAGTTGTAACCATAGCAACAGCGGGCGCATTTTCGAAACTGAAACTTTTGTTGGTTTAATAATTCCGAGTGAAACGTAGCTTTTACATTAACTTACGACCTCCTTTTTACAATGATTGTTAAGTTTGTTTGAGTTATTTCGGTCACAGGCGTAACTTAGTCAGTATGGGCCCTGGTGCAAGAAATTATAGCGGGTGCCCCTTCTTCCCCCCCGCACCGCACCACATAAGAAAATACATACGTATATTATACATATAGTAGCCGGTAACCCGTCTATATATGGACGACATATGCTTGATAAATGGTATAAAGTACCATGCCTCCCCAAGCAACCCTCCTCCCTCAACTACCCCCTCACCCCGTCTCCTTAATGTCAACACCTACTAATTTTCAGTTTTGGAAAACGTTCGTTGTAGAGTCGACACCAACACGGGGAGACGTAAAATACACACGTCTGCATTGCACACGTCTGCATTGCAGTTTTCCCTTGCAAATAGGTGGAGAAACATACGAAAGGATGGGGCAACCCGTAGATATAAGTAATCATATCAAAAACCAAACTGGTAAAAGGGGCCGCCAACTTCCGAATGGTTCGGCCCTTCAAAGGAGTGATATCAACACACCAAAACATTCGCCAAGTTAATCGCACCGCTTAATAGTTCGAAGGTTAAATGAAAACTAGAACATTGTTACTTTCGGTAGCAATGTTCAAGTTTTCATTTAACGTCCAAAGTATTATCCGGTGCGATTAAGTTGGCGAATGTTTTGGTGTGTTGATATCACTCCTTTGAAGGGCTGAACCATTCGAAACTTGGCCGCCCCTTTTACCAGTTTTGGTTTTTGATGATATCACTCCTTTTTTGTTTAATTGTGTATTGGCTCAACTCCACTATAGTGCAGATGTGTACTATAAAGTGCCACGTCAACAAGAAATTGGTTTTCAACAATTTGCTACTACCTTTTGCCTATAAACCAACAATAAAGCTGTAAAATTAATCATTTTTTTTTTCGAAGATAGATTAAACTGCAGTTTTCTTTATCTTCATTTACTTTCGTGTCTACTGCGGTCCCCGGATGCTACGTTTCTCTATTATTTTTCTCTCCCTCTTCTCTTTTTTCTCTCTCTCCTTCTTGCTGTATTTCATTTTTTTTATTTGAGTGAGGGCCCACCTATGCCATCCTTCAGCGTGCCCCTCCCCCCTGCAGCTGCACCCTTCGCACCCCACACGTTACGCCACTGATTTCGGTGTCAAAGCAATATTTTTTTAACGAACTATTTTCACTGCAGTAGAACACACAAACTTTCGCGTGTGCAATTCGAGTCGGTCCACCCGTTTCCTGTTTCAGTCGAAGGCAGCGGATAAGGAGAGGCAGGGCAGCGAGCTGTTCTCGTGACATACAGACAGCGATGTAAACAGTCGCTGGCGATAGTAAAAGCTAATTTAATTTAGCTTTTGGCGATAGTGAATGGTTCGTATGAACATGAAACCTGACGCTGGATAGTATATAAGTTCATGGTAAGAACACATCGATACAGGTAAGATTAGTTGATGTAGGAGTTTTGGGAGTTTTGGCCATGCTGTACTTAGACGTGTGCGCCACCGCGCCACGCTACCGCTGGTCTAAAATCTGACGCGTTGTGCGCCGTCGCTGGTCAGGTTGCTTTCTCGGCGCGCCGCCACCCGCCCCGCCGATAATGCATGCTGCCATTGTTTTTAACAATTGGTGTACAAAGTGGTGGTTACAAAATTTGAAATGGATATAATAATCTCCCAACAAACAACCAAATTGTCATCCGTCACGTTTGTCTTTAACAACAATTAAAATTTTGAAACATTGTGATCTGCAGCGATTACAAACAGCAAATATTTTTCCGCAAATGACGAGAAATATTCGGGCTTACAGCTGCCTATTTTACGGGAACACTGCAGCGGCTGTCTGACATTTTGAAAGTCACTTTTGCCCTTCGGATGATTTATGCCACACCGAAAATACACGATCGTCTCCACCAAAGAAAATATTGTTAGCGCACACCTCTAGCAGTAACTCTCACTTTCAGTACCTTCCTAAGGCACCGAACAGAACGAACCAAACGCACCCCTGTTGGTGACAGTTCAGCACATTCCCTACTGTAGTCGTGTTGCTGTGGCTTGCTTGCATCAACCATCGTCAGCGATTAGTCTGTTTCCGGCAAAACTGTTAACCTCGCACATGCTCAAAAGCTCAATTGCAAACCATCTCGGGTAGAATTTGGCATTGCTCTCACCTGGTCGCATCCATTAGCCTAGCCTGGTCCAATCAATTAGCCACGTCTGGTCAGGTTAAAGCTATGACGTAACGAGTGCTCTGTTGAGCTTGTTGAATTTGCTGAGCTGTGATTGCAGTTTCGGAAGGTACTAAACGGCTGACGCAACGTTACTGCGCACGCACGACGTCAAGTTTGGAGCCAAACTGTCTCTAACAGTGGTGCGTTCTGTTCGCTCTGGTCGGTCGTTTAGGAAGGTACTGTCGGTAACTTCCTAAACGACCAAACAGAGCGAACCAAACGCACCACTGTTGGTGACAGTTTGGCTCATTCCCTGCTAATATCCGTGTTGATGCGGCTTGATTGACGTCAACATCGTCAGCGATGAATCTGTTTCGTCAAAACTTTTAGCTCGCGCATGCTCAAACCTCCACCCCCTCAAACCTGTCTGAGATGGTTCGCAATTTGGCGTTGCTCTCGCCTGGTCACATCTATTAGCCAGTCCTGGTCAAATCCATTATCCAGGTCTGGTCGCGGTGAAGGTATGACGTATCAAATACTTGCTGAGCTTGTTGAGCTGTGTTGTAGTTTAAGAAGGTACTGAACCGCTGACGCAACGTTACTGCCGGTATTGCTAAAATGTTGATATTGCTATTATGTTATCGGTAGTAGCTAAAAAGTTGTGTCCTGTAGCAAAAACGTACTTGTGTTGTATTTTTGTTTCTGGTGGGGGGTGGGGGGTCGTCTTTGATAGGGAAGGATTTAGACATTTATGTGGGGTGAGGGGGTTGCGGCAAACAAATCTGTAGGGTTTTTTTTTTATTTCGGCTACATGTGGAAATTGCAGTAGCCTACGTCCAACTGAGGTTATGCACATTTTCCCCTACTTTGCTGGCTTTTGGTTGGATTTTTTGCTGTTGTGGAGAGGGCAAATGTTTGTGTTCATATAAACTTTTTGTGTCTCCATATTGCGTGGGGCCATTTCCAGACTTGCTCCGTACGTATGGAGGTTGTATAAAATAATTTATGGAACTTTACAGCCCTCGAAGCCATCCTTCCCCCCCCCCCCCCCCATTCGTAGTACATCTGCCAGTCATCATCCTGGGTGGGGAGGGGAGAGGGATCACCTTACGTGGTTAAAAATTGTTATTTTTTTTATTATGAAGGAGTCTCCGTCGGGATCCCGCCTCCCGGCCCCTATTTTGAAGTTACGCCACCATTTCCAACGTTTGATCTCAATGGGGTTTGACATCACAACTTTAAACGGTGAAAATTTGGCAGGAATTCTGAACAAGTTTTATTCTCTGCAGAGCTAACTTGAAATGAAAAATAAGTCGTTTTTAAGTACCTGTTTGATTTGAGAATAGTTCATTTTCAATTCTGGTAAGGCTGGGATTTCTCTGTTGCAATCCCGGGATTGGATGCCCTAAATGCAGCCATACTTGTTACCATGTTTTCACAAATACGTTTCAGGAAAACTAAAAGATTGCAATTCTACTTGTAGGTAACTGACGTGCGGTGAAGAAATAGGGCGTCAACCTGGTAAAACTGTCCTACAAAGAAAATGCCTTCTGCATATGACTTATCAAGTTGGATCACCATTGCAGACGAAGTAAAGAAAGGAGAGTGTATTAGAAAGGTGAATGAATATATTGAAATAGAAAAAGTATCCCAGCCTGACAGAAAATACGCTTCAGTTCTATCAGAAATACTGCTCAACAACATCATTCAGTGTGATGATGAGACACTAACAATGACGTATGACAATATCATTCAGTATCAGGGTAACCATTCTAGAGAAGATTGTGTCCCAAGAGATGCATCAGTTGGTATTACCTTGTTTCACTATTCACGCAATGAGTGGGCGCTAGTTATCGGTGGTACCAAGAAGCCTGTTTCACAGGGTGGTGCCTGGTTACCCAGTGAGGAAAGTAAAGTGTACATTGTGAATATTGCTTACAATCCTGATTTTGCTGAAACTCTCTTACGGATCCATAACTTTTGTGTTTTTTTAACTGACAAGTATTCTCGTATGGACGAATTCAATGACTACGTCAACGGTCGTTCTGTATACGACCCGGTAAAGTCCAGGGTCGACCATTTTGCAGCTTACTGTCGACGTTGTAAACAGTATGCTGAGATAAAGGAATGGGATGTTAAAAAAGAAGGTCTTCAGAAGGTGCGAGAAGAGATTAGCGGCAAAAACATAGGAAGATGTGATAAAGAATTCACCACAGCTAAAAACATTGAAGCAGAGGTTGAGATTGGTGATCTTATTGAATTTGAGCTTTGCAGTGCTAGTATAGATGTACGTGTCCCATACAAACACTGGGCAGTAGTTGTCGGTCGTTTCATGTCACCCACCAAGGAAGTAAAGGTATACATTGTGCATTACGCACGTGCTGATCAAGAAATCTTGCTTCGATTCGATAAATTGACGGACAGAGATGACAAAATGCGAATTAACAATAAACACGATTTCAGGTGGCCGATTTATAAAAAAGATGTTGTTAAAAACACTTTCGGAGTTCTTGCACGTGTTAATGAATTTATGAAAAAAAAGCCGTCTTATGATGTTAAAAAACTCAACTGTGAGCACATGGCTACATTCTGCAGATATGGTAAGGGAGTAAGTGTCCAAATTGATAATTGTGCCATTTTTATGAGCGGCATTACTCTAGGCATGTACTGCAGTAACACTGTGGTGCACAGTGATGTTTATTTAGCCCAATTTATTCATCTATTTTTGGTATATTTGTTTTCACGCGAAGAGTCCACTGTTATGTTCCGTACTGGAGTTTTAGTGGGTGTACAGAGCTGTATATTACTGGCCATCAACTTTACACTTTTGCGATCAGGAACACACTTCCTATTTTCCAAAGTTATGTCTGTGTGTAATAAGTTAAAGCTTGTCCTAGTAGTCTCTGTGCTGTCGTACATAACTTTCAAATGTGGAGAGAATGCCCTGATTTCAGAACTCGGCATTTGTTATATAGCTATAGCGAGACTGTGTTTTGAGTTATTGAACCGTATTTGGGATATCTTCGCTGGCCAGGTAAGGTGGATAAACAAAAGAGAACAGTACAGAGTGAAGCTGGGACGTATTGGTTTGGTTACCAGCATGTTTTTGGTTAGTTACCGCGGTGTTTTAAGTTGGTTAACGGGATATTATGGAATAACTTATAGTCCCGTATTAAACAAAATTGTTTTGGGTTTAAAGTATAAGCTCATGCACGTTGTAGTATTTGCTTTACTTTCGTGCGCAGCTTTCACAAATGGCTTTAACAACTTTGCACCAGGAATTGCAGTGATTTTCATTGTTGTACTGATTGGAATAAGTGTTGAAGGGATCATAGTTGGATTTGACCGTTTCATTACTTACTGTCTATATGGTCACCATTATTCAAAGACACACATGTTTTGGGCTGCTGTTTATGGGGAAGGTGAAGGTATAACCCTCCATTTTTGGAAGCAACGAGACCAGATTAGGCGCATAAATAGACAAAGTCGGTCGGAAAATTTCACCAAAGAACTCAACATTCTCTTTCACAGCTGGTTAGGAAACATTACAAGTCTTACACTTCGGCCAGTGACATGTAGCAGACATCACTCATGGCGTGATGAAGAATACAGCAAAGAAGAACGCATCATTTCCTTTTCTAGCTGGTTAGGAGGCAATATAAGCCTTAGACTTAAGTTAAAGTCACACGGCAGATGGGATGATGAACTCACCCATGAAAAAGTCACCATTTTCTTTCCCAACTGGTTAATTAAAACTGTAAGCAATTTTGAAGTGGTACGTGAATCTAAAAAATATCCATGGATTCAGTTTACCATTGTGATATTCATTACTGGCATGGCATTATTGGAAATTGGACCCGAGTTTGCCTTGCTATTGTTTGCCACACTGTTATATTTGTGGAGTAAACTAGGTGTGCATTCTGCGATCTGCATACTTTTGGCAACATTGCAAAACTTCGTAACCTCCATTATTACAACGGAATCAACAACTTTTCTTGCTCTTTCCACCTACGTTGTGTTAGCTGTGGCACTGATGTGTAAATTGAAGCAATCCCAATATCATTGTGCTTGTGAACAATCTCCTGAACATGAACATGAATATAAACTAATCCTGAAAAAACATGAAGACAATGTGAAACACAATCTCTACTGAATCAACACTGCCTTACTATTGTTGAGAAAACAGTAAACACTACTTCGAATCAGGAACTAAACAAGTTTTTAAGCCGTATTCGGTAGCTTTTTTTTTTCATCTCCGGCTGCTTGTTTCTTTCTAGCTTAGCCTAGTTCCTTTGGAAGCACTGGCTTCCACTCCTAATTTGTGCTGGGGTTCTAGCTTACCACATAGAATGGTTGAACAGTGTCCATGCCCACCACGAGATTAAGGCTAGGAATCTTCTTTACTTCTTTTCCTGTACATTTTTTTTGTCTTATTGTGTCTTGCTAAGAGTTGGTCTTTAGGGAAGCTACAATAGAAATGACACTATCCAGCTGTCTTCATCCAGAGGAAAGACTTTAAAACCTTAATCGTGAAGAATGAAGACGAAGCTGGTGTACCGACTAACTGCCGTTTCGTGAAAAGGGTGTGTGTTTCCCAGTTGTCACAAACACCTAGAAAACTAAGAGCCCCAGTGATTTGAACTCCGCTCTGGAAGTTCGCATCTAAGAAAGAAAATTGTCTTTCTGTAGTATCAGGTGCCAGTTTTGAGGCTTACTAGCCACGAAATTAACAACATATCATTATCTGGTTTAAAACCATGAGTAAATAAAGAGTTCCATTACGAACTTGTATACTCCTGGTACGATAATTTCTTCACCTTGGTCCCTTCATCTTGTTTATAATGCAACATACTATTCCAGTTGAAAATAGCACTCGAGCCTAGTTTTCCGTACTGATCATTTTTCACAATCACTCGTTTCATTCCCAAGATGACAAAAAAATTGGGCACAATCACTCGGTGTTTTTCACCATGATTATCAAGAAATTACCTAAACATAAATATAACTTCAAGAAATTAATTAAACGTAAACATAACTTCAAGAAATTACCTAAACATAAAGATAACTTCAAGAAATTAATTAAACATAAACAAAAGTGTTAACAGTTTACACGACCAGTTTTTGAGCCCCGACCGTTTTACCCTGTGTGGGACTTAGCCGACAAAAAGTAGTAATTAATAAAAGAAAGCGACGACAAACATGCGATGTTTCTAAATTCCAAGCACCAAATCACGTGTTGATTTACAAAGCTTGTGCATTCATTTAACCCAACCTGCTGTTAGCAACCATCTTATCCCAGCAGCCAACCATATTCAAGAATACATTAAATTGTGCTAGGAATCTGACATCACTAAATTTCAGCCAATCGAAACGCACGCACCCCTTATATAAGGCATATCATTCCCCCTCCCGTCTCATTCGATCTGCAAACCTGCTGTGAGTTGTTCTCTTTGCGAGTTTTTTTTAGAAATTTTAGTTTGATTGCATGCCATACTTCCGGCTAGCTTTATTTCTTGTTGCCTTGCATTCTGTAGAATTTTAGCCACTGCATACTATTGAATTGTAATGTACCACTGCTTTCGGTTGAATGGCATGGCTTGTTTGTTGTTCTAATCCAGTCTTCTGCTGCTAGAAAACGACTCCAAACTAGGAGGCGAAACGTCGCATGTTTGACTGTTCTTTGCAAATTAGGCCTTTCTTATATTACTTACTCATTTTAGTGCTTTTTAATTTGTTTTTCATTTTTAAGAAGTGCTAATATCAGACCAAAATCTACCAGCGGTAAAGATATCATCCAAGTTACCAAGTGCTTTGGCCATTGCAAGTGGCGATACGCAAAGGGTATTTTGCCAAGTCCAAATAACAATTATACTGTCCGCTGCCTATCTTGAGTTCGCCCCAGAACGAATACAGATACTCGATTCTATGTTTTCGATAGCAGAGCACCTTGTTGATATCCTAGATGGTTGCAAAAACAGTGGCGGCCGTCGATGAAAGCCGTTCCCTCCAGGAAGATGTAGCCGCTCATAAAATATCTGCAGGACTCAAGATACGCTGCGCGCACAATAAATACCCAATTTAAATAAACTACGAGCCAGCAACACGAGAACAAAACTTGTCCGATTACATTTTCTAGACTCCATTCTTTCGTCCTTTCTCGTCCCCGTCAGTTATGTACAGCATGTCGAACAAACCGACTCTAGGTTTACCTTAACCTCCTTTTTCTTTCCCGGTTATATCAACCAAACCATATCATGACGTTTAACTGCTATGTATAATTCGTTAACAGATAACTATCAAACAATAAAAGTCATGAATACACGCATTAAAGACGCCAGTTCACCATTTCGATAGCGCTGCCCGTATTCTAAACACAGCATCCACGTTCCAGATTCTCCGTCTTCCAATAGGCTGATGTGGGTCATGTGATCTCGTTTTAGTTAAGAAAATTCGCGGCGCTGCTGCGAACGGTTGTTCCATTTTTTTTTTTTAATTTACCGCTATTTTCTTTATATTGCTCGAAGATTCTACGGTGCTGCATGTGGGGTTGAAAAGGTGAAAAGGCGCCTTTAATAAAACCATTACACAAAGATTACGTGGAGAACGGGAAAAAAACGGAAACGATACGACAGTCTGCCAAGTTTTGTTATCGTGCTCCTTAATCGACTTTTTTGATTGGTTATATTAAATACTTGAACTTGGCAAAATAGCTTTGCGTTCCGATATCACCACTTGCAATTGATAGAGGATTTGGTAACTTGGTGGATTCCTTTGCCGCTAGTGGTTTTTGGTATGAATAAATTAAACGAATTTCAGCTGGAAAAATAAAAGGTAAGTAGTTTTGAATATGCGGCGCGCCTTCTCATTCTCGGAAATCATCAGAAATTCCAACATGGCGGCGGTTTTAGCTCTGCCGGCACGCAACGAAAACAGTAAATAATGTGAATTCATAAGTGACTGGGAAAATTATTTCAATGAGAGGAATTTTTCGTCTCATTTTCACAGATTGTAAGACTGCAAGCATTTACTCAAACGATGTCGGATTTGGCCAATCTAGGTAGCGTAGTTACCATGGCAACGTTACTTTTGCCATCGAGATTATTCTCACTGCGAGAGTGCAAAGACGAGACGCTGCGTTTACGCGCCCAATCAAAATCTTCAGACGAACTTGTTAGCTCTTATAGACATTCTTCGAGTCCGGCGGTAGTAGAAGGAAGGGTCCATTTTGAGTTGAGTGGACGAGCGCAGAAAATAGAACATGTGAGTGGAGGAAGTAAGTCTGTTGATGACGTCATGTCTCTTTCTAATCTCGGATCATGAGTCAAGGCGTACGGAAAGAGCCGTTTTACGACTATTGACGTTCAATTCGTATTCCTACGCGGTTTCAATGCCGGTGATTAATTTCCTCGTGCCATCTGACACTTTTACACTAAACTTTTTGGACGCCCCAAACTTTTTTTTAGGAAACCGTGCAGTTCCGCCCGATGCGAAGTAACTCAAAGTAACATGTTGTCAAATGCTGGCGCTGTCTGTTT
Organism: Lithobius niger; assembly: GCA_023313725.1. NCBI lineage: Eukaryota > Metazoa > Arthropoda > Chilopoda > Lithobiomorpha > Lithobiidae > Lithobius > Lithobius niger. The sequence goes on from JAHWFP010023478.1 coordinate 21,765, forward strand.
GTTTATCTGTATGTCAGTCTCCTTGATAACTTCTGGCCAAATGGCAGGTTCATTTCAGCAAATGAAAATTAACCTCTTCCCAGTCATAAACTTTTGATTTCAGTTATTCCACACGCTTTATGTGATCCATTTGCATGGCCGTAGCCAGTGGGATAGAAGGAGGAGGGGAACATGGGGGCAATAACCCTCCACGAGGGGGGGGGAGGGGGGGAGGAGACGCATAATTGAGAAGCATGAACTAAAATATAAAAAAGCTTGAAGTTAAATTTTATTCATCATAACATTTAACTAAAAACATTTAACCAGTGATATCCCTAAAAGGAGAAGGCCCGATTTTAAAGTTCATCGGTAAACCCGAAAGTTTGTGAGTTCAAAGCGACCCCATGCAAAGGTAGCAGCAGCTGCCCAGTGGTGTGAGTCCCAGCCCCCAAACCAAGCGGACGCTGGTACAAGCTAAGCCTCTAACCATTACGGGACTTAAAACTTTGTGCTCACAACTGACCCTGTACCTTTGAGGATCAACTATTTGTTATTGCTAGTGTTGTAGCAGAAACGTCAACTAAATTTGTAAAGAACAAAACTTGTTAGGGCGCTAAAAATTAATCATGTGAGGCGATCACGTGAATGGAGCAAAGAGCTGATGTGGTCATCGGCTCCAGAAAATGTTTGGTAAAAGTGCTGATGCGTGGTCAGAATTTTTTTTTTAGTTAATGCCGTAAAAAACGTTTCATCCTCTAAGAAAAAATACCTATGTGTGCGCTCCTGAGAACCACTTAATTAACTTTTAGCGGCCTTACGCTTTCCCGCCGAGCTTCATTATTTAAAGCCTGATAACAATTAACTCCATGAAAATCGAGCAAAGAATCAAAATTGAAGACTTGAGTTGACGGCTGGATTTGCTAGTACCATAGTCCTTTTCCACTTAGCCCATCGCCACCATGATTTAAAAATAATTCACCGTTAATTCAAGAACGTCATCTACATATTTCGTTGTTTGAAAAGCAGCAACAAATTTAAATTACTCAGTGTTAGTTATAGGTAATGAATTAATAATTTTAAAACCTATATTTTTTCAAACTCATCAGTTAATTTAATTGTAAACAAAATGTATAAAAAAAAATAAACAGAATTTGGCCACTATGGGTTTTTATGAATTTCTAATAAAAACAGCCAAAATTGGCTTAACATTATATTGTAAACGTGTTCTCGGTAAGCCAAAAATAGTCCTTCTAACAGTGTAAAATGCTTCAGCTTCCGGGTCACTGTCGGAACTAAAAATTTTTTTTTTACTCAACCAAAATTTTGTATACATTTTTTTAAACGTTGTCAGGGGTCAGGCTAAACCAGCTAGGGGGTAGGGGGGAGCTTACAGCGCTCCCCCATTTCTCTCAGCTGGTTTTGCCAGGACACTGCCAAAGTAGTAAAAATACAACTATATTTAAAGCAACATACCGCTTGCCTAATAACCTTCCGCCTGCCTTATAACAGCATCCGCGCAATTATCATAGTCAAGGTCAACTGAGACAGTACCCTCGTTACTCTCAGCGAAAAAACGTAGCTACTATCTCATTTGGCATTGTGCCTAATGGACAAGCCAGCGTGAATGCATTAATTGAGTCGTCACAAACCTGAATAACTTGCGTATTTTAAAACCAAAATTTATAATTTTCTAGACTAGTGTCTTATAATTTTGCTTCGGCGATTTATTGGAATAATTAATTTTAATTTTTACCGCATTAGTATTTTAGATATTTGATCTCATGGTAATTATTAGAAAATTAGTACATGCACACACAGAGATGAAACGTCATGGTTATTGTAAGCGCGCAATGTATTATATACTGCGGGACGCAGTAAATAAAGTTAACAATTATCCACCCAAAACCAAAACTGGTATAAGAGCAGCCGCCAAGTATCCAAAAAGGTTCGGCCTTTCAAAGTAGTGATATCATTCCACCAGGGATAGGCCGCCAAGGTTAATCCTACTAGCCAAGTTAATCGCACCTGCTAATAGTTCGAAAGTTAAATGAAAACTAGAAGATTGCTACTAGAGGTAGCAATCTTCAAGTTTTCATTTAACGTCCAAAGTATTATTCCGTGTGATTAACTTGGCTAGTAGGATTAACCTTGGCGGCCTTTCCCTGGTTGAATGATATCACTACTTTGAAAGGCCGAACCTTTTTGGAAACTTGGCGGCTGCACTTATACCAGTTTTGGTTTTGGGTGGATATCACAACTTTCATAGGCCTGTGTATACAAAGAATTCCACTGTCTAATAGTCACCTCTACCTTTTTTGTCTGGAGTGTCTATAAATTTTCTAATTCATAATTTTTAGGTTTGCCATTGCCCATTTAGACCAATTAGCCAAATGTACACGGTTTGGCCTATTGTATGCCATGATTCACATGCTTAAGTTTATTTAACCCGATTTTTGAGCGTACTGGCTAACAAATGCTGATTACTGTAAGCGCGTAATGCATTATATACTGCGGGACGCAGTAAATAAAGTTAACAATTATTCAACAGAAATCTCCATTTTAATCTCCGTTTTAATCATTTTAAAACGGATTTTTACCAAGGGATTGACTAACGGTAACGAAATAGACCTTTGGGGCTGTACTTGATGTTGTGGATCGAGAAACATTACGCTGGGAGGTATATCACTTTAAGTATCGCCCTCGTAAAGAACTGTATTGTCATTTTCAGTAAGAAAGGATTTACGTTTATGCTTACAAATAACAAAACCCAAATGTTTCATAATGCTTACCGTTGTCAACTCCGGCCAGAACTTCGCGTATCGCCATCATTATTAATCGATTGCCTTATTGTTACCGTATTATCTTATTATACAGGGTGTAACAGAAATGTATGTCGCAAATAAAGGGACATGTTCTGCGTAACAAACTGATGAAAAAATTTGCCACTGACCGAAATAACTCAAATAAACTATTCACTTTTATTGTCAAAAGGAGGTCGCAATGTAAGCGCTACGTTTCACTCGGAATTATTAATCCAACAGTTTCAGTTTCGAAAATACTCCCGCAGTTGCTATGGTTACAACTTGGAGCAGGCACTGCGGATCGTGTCTCGCCTTGACCTACGCTGCAAAGGATACGGGATAAATTTAGCAGACGTTTCAAGAAATGTGATCTTCTAAATCGAGGAGGAATTTTTAACACCCGCTGGTCATTTCAAATCATCCTAGTTACGCGGCATGACAGGAAACGTCCGACCTCTGTTGGGAGTTAGGGCACGTTTACGCAACCACTCGCTTTTGCATTCTCGCAGCTAGAAGCTAGAAATCACCTCAAATTCCAATATGGCGGCGGTTTTACGTCTGCCGCCTCGCAACAAAAACAGCAAATAACGTGAGTTCAGAAGTGTTTGGGAAAATTGTTTCGTCATGAGGAATTCTTTATATTGTTGGCACGGATTATAAGACTGCAAGTATTTACTCAAACCATGTCGGATTTAGCTAAGCCATTTAGCGTTGTTACCATGGCAATGTCACCTTTGCCATCGCGATTGAGTTCGAGCTGCGAGAATGCAAAGGCGAGTTGGTGCATAAACGCGCCCTTAAACTCTGCTGAAAATTGACGATTAATTTACACTTCCGGTGATTTACGCAAAAAGAGCCACGCATTTTAAACAGAAGGCATACAGGGTGTAACAATGTATGACGTAAATAAAAGAACATGTTCTACGTAACAAACTGATGAAAAAATTCCATATGAACAGATATCCGGAAATGCGTCCTTTTCGAGAAATTTTTCCTTTCAGAGGTACGTGTGCACATCCAAGTTCCAGGGTTAAAGTGGTGAAGGCTCAAATAACAAAATTTAGGTTTTCTTGTGGTTTTTCCCTGTTGAGGCTTCCCAGAGCTACTGAACATATGGGACGGCTTATTCTCTGCCCCTTGTCAATAGTTATGACCCGGCTAAAACAAGTTTCAACAGCTTGATACTGGACGAGTCGCCCGTACATTCACATGTCAGGCATGTTAGCCTACGTCGCTTTCGTCCTAGATTTTGGATGTGCACATGTATCTCTGAAAGGAAAAATTTCCCGAAAAGGACGCATTTCCGGATATATGTTCATATGGAATTTTTTCATCAGTTTGTTATGTAGAACATGCCCCTTCATTTGTGACGTACATTTTTGTTACACCCTGTATGCCTTCTGTATAAAATGCGTGGCTCTTTTTATCTAAATCGCCAGAAGTGTAAATTAATTTTAAGTTTTGGAAAACGTTCGTTCTGCAGTCGACACCAACACGGGGAGAAGTAAAATATAGAGCAAGCCATGCACACGTCTGCATTGCCGTTTTCCCATGCAAATAGGTGGAGAAATAGAGGAAAGGATGGGGTAACCCGTGGATGTAAGTAATAATAACTAAGATGTAAATCAACAATAAAGCTGTAAAATTAATCTTTTTTTTTGTCGAAGATAGATTAAACTGCAGTTTTTTTTTATCTTCATTTACTTTCGTGTCTACTGCAGTCCCCGGATGCTACGACGGACCTTTCTGTATTAATTTTCTCTCCCTTTTCCCTTTTTTCTCTCTCTCCTTCTTGCTCTATTTCATTTTTTGTTTGTTTGAGTGAGCCCCCCCCCCCTGGGCGGCCGTACGGGGTGGGCCCCCCTGCAGCTGCACCCTTCGCCCCCCACACGTTATACGCCACTGATTTCGGTGTCAAAACAATATTTTTTTAACGAACTATTTTTACTGTAGCAGAACACACAAACTTTCGCGTGTGCAATGTATTGACGGATGTTCAGTGGTAGTTGATGTTATGGCTTGGCATGTAAAAATGACGCTGGTTATTTGGTTCCATTGGGTTTTTATTGCGGTGGAAATTGCAATTTTATGCTCGCCCTACTTACACACGGAATAACCCTTGCGGTTTTACATTTGCGGTTGGCTGGACTTAAGGATTAGGGAAAAGTATTGGTGGTAAATACATTGACTTACGTATGTTGCAGAATAATTTTGGTATAAAAGATCGAAATGTTTGATGGTCCAAAAGGCGTATAAATTAAGGCTTCACTCCTACGTGTTGCAGTTTGGAGGAATTGGAATAGAATGATTATAATACCAATGGTAACCATGCATGACAAACAAAGCATGACACCATGACTACAATGCACGTCATGGCATGCATGCGCACATTGGCCTATAATAATACAGTCTGGACTTGACTCGAACTTCTTGGGAGCTCCTCTGTAAGGACATCCGCCACAGGCCCAGGAACAGTCCACCACTCCATACCGGCGCCGAGCTGGGGCCGATGACCTTAGTCTTCAATCAATGGCGTCTGCCTGGTCTACCCACAAACGTCCGGCGCATCAGCACAGGATGGTGGCAGCTCAAACGCAAGCAACGGCTGCCGATACAGCAATTCGACTCGGTCCACCCGTTTCCTGTTTCCGTCGAAGGCAGCGGATAACGAGAGGCAGGGCAGCGAGCTGTTCTCGTACATACAGACAGCCATTCAAACAGTCGCTGGCGATAGTAAAAGCTAATTTAATTTAGCTTTTGGCGATAGTGAATGGTTCGTATGAACATGAAACCTGATGCTGGATAGTATATAAGTTCATGGTAAGAACACGTAGACACAGGTAAGATTAGTTGATGCAGGAGTTTTGGGAGTTTTGGCCATGCTGTACCTAGACGTGTGCGCCCCCGCGCCACGCTACCGCTGTTCAATAATCTGACGCGTTGTGCCGCCGCTGGTCAGGTTGTTTTCTCGGCGCGCCGCCACCCGCACCGCCGATAATTCTGCCATTGTTTGTAACAATTGCTGTGCAAAGTGGTGGTTACAAAATTTGAAATGGAAATAATAATCTTCCAACAAACAACCAAATTGTCATCCGTCACGTTCGTTTTTAACAACAATTAAAATTTTGAAACATTGTGATCTGCAGCGATTACAAACAGCAAATATGTTTTCGCAAATGACGAGAAATATTCGGGTTTACATCTGCCTATTTTACGGGAACACCACAGCGGCTGTCTAACATTTTTGAAAGTCGCTTTTGCCCGTCGGATAATTATGCCACCGCGAAAATATACGATCATCTCCACCAAGAAAATATTGTTAACGCACACCTCTAGCTGTAACTCTCACTTTCAGTACCTTCCTAAAGCACCGAACAGAGCGAACCAAACGCACCACTGTTGGTGACAGTTCAGCTCATTCCCTACTAAAGCCGTGTTGATGTGGCTTGCTTACGTCAACCAACGTCAGCGATGAATCTGTTTCGTCAAAACTGTTTCGTCGCGCATGCTCAAACCTCCACCCCAGCAAACCACCTCCCTGAGATGGTTCACGATTTGGCGTT
>JAHWFP010023478.1:28207-48118 GCA_023313725.1 Lithobius niger
ATTGCTCTCGCCTGGTCACATCTATTAGCCAGTCCTGGTCAAATTCATTAGCCAGGTCTGGTCGCGGTGAAGGTATGACGTATCGAATATTCTGCTGAGCTTGTTGAGCTGTGTTGTAGTTTAGGAAGGTGCTGAACGGCTGACGCAACATCACTGCGCCCGCGCGACGTCAAGTTTGGAGCTAAACTGTCTCTAACAGTGGTGCGTTCTGTTCGCTCTGTTCGGTGCTTTAGGAAGGAACTTGTCACAAGGTCGGCTAAGAGAGATGTAGAGATACTTTTGGCTTTACTTCAGAACCATCGTCTATCAGTGAATGAATGGTTTGAAGCATTCACGCCACCCCTGCTCAAGGATGAGTGATTTGGGTGGGCGTGGGTGGGAGGAGTTCATGAAACCTTGCAACAGTATTGCGGTAGTGTTAAATTCAGAGAAGGAAGAAAGTGTTGGGTTGTATCCAGGAACAGCTAGGTGCTTCTTATAGGTTTCTGATTTGACGTAATTCCATCAGCCATCAGCACCAAACCGAGTGTTGGATAAGAACGGAAGGTAATTAGAACTTGGGGATTAGTTATGGCAACAGTTTGTTTTATTCATATTTGATTTTGTGAAGAAAGTAGGGCGTTGTCTTCGTTTGAATGCAATCCTCATAAGATCTTAGTGGTTTAACTAAATGTCAATGGGGAGGGGTTTTCCCAAGTAACACCCTACAGAGAAGCTAAACGTTTCACTTTCTGGTTGCTCGTTAGTATATTTAACATCACCAAATCAGCGCTAATAGTAATTAACTTGCTAGCACACGCATGACATTTTTTTTTTACACATATGGAGGAGAGGTGGTCTGAAGGTGCTCTTGCAGCTACTAACGAATAGGGTAAAAGCAAGTAGTAAGATAATGAAAAAAAAAATTATGTGAGCACAAGGAACGCCATAAAATATCCTAGGAAACAGGATTTGGGCCTGTTGCTGGCATAGCAATCATACACTAAAATAACGTAGTACTATAAGCCTCCTTCATGCACTTACGTTTCACTCAATTAACATGACCTCCTGATCTTTTCCGTGCCGCCTTTACCGATATGGCCCCTTGTCCACTGGCATTGGTAAAGGCTGTATGGCAGTAATCGGGAGATAGACGGGTTCACTGGTTCGAATCCGGGTCACATTACTTGAATGAAATGTGATTAGTGCGTAAAGGTCAATATTGGTGCCAGTCAACCCCACCCCCGGGGGGGGGGGGGGGGGTTATACCCTTCTGTGGACAAAGAAAATTTACGTATTTTTTTCTAATTTTTCCTACTTTGGCAGTGAGCCAGCGATACCAGGTCGGAAGCTGACGCATTATACGCTGTTCAAATGCCTATGATATGGTGAAATGTGGAGGTGGACTGGATCGCCGGTTCGTATCCGTATGAGGACAAGTGGATGGCCTTTTCGGGTTGTGTCAAGGTCATCCCAATGCTAGCTTCGTACCTACTGCTAACTTTGTAAGTGTGTCTCACAAACCTTGTGGAAACAAGTGGATAACCTTTTTGGGTTGTGTCGTCATGGTCGTCCCACTGCCTTCTTCGTAAATATGTCTTATAAACTGTGTGGTCGACACAATTGGATGACCTTTCTGAGTTGCGTCAAGGTCATCCCACTTCCAGCTTTGTAAATATGTTTTCACAAACCATGTGGAGACAAGTGGATAGCTACTAAGTCTCTAGAAAACGATGCAGTGAAATCCACACAATCAGAAGGTCTATCAAATTTCAAAAAAATTGATATCCATCCGAAAGCAACAATCTGCTAAAATGGAACAGCTGCTAACAAATACTCTAAATTAAAACTTGCAAGGTTGAAAATACCAAACTGCGGTGAAACCTAACTACAGTGAGGCAGGGATGGCAATCGCCTCTCCGCACAGCAACTTTGTGTATGTGTGTGTGTGTAGAAGGGTGGGGGGGGGGGGGGGCAAAACTCACTGGTCCCATTTTTTTTTTAACCACAACAACTACCACCACTGGACGGCTACCCAGACGGAAATTGTAAATGTAACCACAAACCAGTTGTTTATGGATTTTTTTTCTGTTTATCAAACCCGATTAAACAATACATTTACACGTAACGATTTCTAATTTTCAGAAAAAAAAGACTTTCTTTTCAGTTGCAAAAATGTTGCTATTGCTATTTTGTTACCGGTATTAGCTAAAAAGTTGTGTCCTGTAGTAAAGAACTTAATTGGGTTGTATTTTTGTTCCTGGTGGGGGGAGGGGGATCGTCTTTGATAGGGAAGGATTTAGACATTTATGTGGGGGTGAGGGGGTCGCGGCAAATAAATCTGTTGGTTTTTTTTTTTATTGTTGGCTATATGTGGAAATTGCAGTAGCCTACATCCAACGGAGGTTATGCACGTTATCCCCTACTTTGCTGACTTTTGGTTAGATTTTTTGTTGTTGTGGAGAGGGCAAATGTTTGTGTTCATATAAACTTTTCGTGTCTCCATATTGCGTGGGGCCATTTTCAGACTTGCCCAGTACATATATGGAGGTTGTATAAAATAATTTATGGAACTTTACAGCCCTCGAAGCCATCCTCCCCCCCCCCCCCCCCCCTAGAAGGTCTGCCAGTCACCATCCTGGGTGGGGAGGGGAGAGGGATCACCTTACGTGGTTAAAAATTGTTATTTTTTTTATTATGAAGGAGTCTCCGTCGGGATCCCGTCTCCCGGCCCCTATTTTGAAGTTACGACACCATTTCCAACGTTTGATCTCGATGGGGTTTGACATCACAACTTTAAGCGGTAAAAAAAAATTTGGCAGGAATTCTGAACAAGTTTTATTCTCTGCAGAGCTAACTTGAAATGAAAAATAGGTCGTTTTTAAGTACCTGTTTGATTTGAGATTAGTTCATTTTCAATTCTGGTAAGCCTTGGATTTGTCTTTTGCAATCCCTGGATTTTCGGGACCCCGGAAGTAGATGCCCTAAATGAGGTCATGCTTGTTCCCATGATTCCACAAATATGTTACAAGAAAACTAAAAGATTGCTATTTTAGCCTACTTGCAGGTAACTGACGTCCATTGAAGAAAAAAACCATCAACCGGGTAAAACTGTCCTGCAAAAAAAATGCCTTCTGCATATGACTTATCAAATTGGATCACCATTGCAGATGAAGTAAAGAAAGGAAAGTGCATTACAAAGGTGAATGAATATATTGAAACAGAAAAAGTATCCCAGCCTGACAGAAAATACGCTTCAGTTCTATCAGAAATACTGCGCAACAACATTATTCAGTGTGATGATGATGCGAAAACAATGACATGTTACAATATCTTTCAGTATCAGGGTAACCGTTCTAGAGATTATTTTGTCCCAAGATATGCATCAGTTGGTATTACCGTGTTTGACTATTCATGTAATGAGTGGGCGCTAGTTATCGATGGTACCAAGAAGCTCGTTTCACAGTGTGGCGCCTGGTTACCTAGTGAGGAAAGTAAAGTGTACATTGTGAATATTGCGTACAATCCTGATTTTGCTGAAACTCTCTTACGGATCCATAACTTTTGTGTTTTTTTAACTGACAAGTATTCTCGTATGGACGAATTCAATGACTACGTCAACGGTCGTTCTGTATACGACCCGGTAAAGTCCAGGGTCGACCATTTTGCAGCTTACTGTCGACGTTGTAAACAGTATGCTGAGATAAAGGAATGGGATGTTAAAAAAGAAGGTCTTCAGAAGGTGCGAGAAGAGATTAGCGGCAAAAACATAGGAAGATGTGATAAAGAATTCACCAAAGCTAATATGATTGAAGCAGAGGTTGAGATTGGTGATCTTATTGAATTTGAGCTTTGTAGTGCTAGTATAGGAGTACGCTACCCATACAAACACTGGGCAGTAGTTGTCGGTCGTTTCATGTTACCCACCAAGGAAGTAAAGGTATACATTGTGCATTACGCACGCGCTGATCAAGAAATCTTGCTTCGATTCGATAAATTGACGGACAGAGATGAGAAAATGCGAATTAACAATAAACACGATTTCAGGTGGCCGATTTATAAAAAAGATGTTGTTAAAAACACTTTCGGAGTTCTTGCACGTGTTAGTGCGTTTATGAAAAAAAAGCCGCCGTACGACGTTAAAAAACTCAACTGTGAGCACATGGCTACATTCTGCAGATATGGTAAGGGAGTAAGTGTCCAAATTGATAATTGTGCCATTTACATGAGCGGCATTACTCTAGGCATGTACTGCAGTAACATTGTGCTGCATAATGATGTTTATTTAGCACAATTTATTCACGTATTTTTGGTCTATTTGTTTTCACGTGTAGAGCCTGCTGTTATGTTCCGTACTGGAGTGTTAGTGGGTGTACAGAGCTGTGTATTTATGGCCATCATCTTTACAGCTTTGCGATCAAGAACACACTTCCTGTTTTGCAGAGTTATGTCTGTGTGTAATAACTTAAGGCTTGTCCTAGTTGTCTCTGTGCTGTCGTACATGGCTTTTAAAAGTGGAGAGAATGCCCTGATTTCGGAACTCGGCATTTGTTATATTGCTATTGCGAGACTGTGTTTTGAGTTATTGGGCCGTATAAGGGATATCTTCTTTGACCAGATAAGGTGGATAGACAAAAGGAAAAAGTACTGGGTGGAGCTGGGACGTTTTGGTTTGGTTACCAGCATGTTTTTGACTCGTTACCGTCGAGTTTTGTGTTGGTTAACGGGATACGATAGAATACCTTCAAGAAGCCGAATAAACGAACTTGTTTTGGGTTTAAAGTATAAGCTCATGCACGTTGTAGTATTTGCCTTACTTTCGTGCGCGGTTTTCAGAAATGGCTTTAACAACTTTGCACCAGGAATTGCAGCGATTTTGTTTGTTGTACTGATTGGAATAAGTGTTGAAGGGATGACGGTTGGATTTGACCGTTTTGTAACTTACTGTCTATATGGTCAGCAGTATTCCATGACACAAATGTCTTGGGTAGCTGTTTACAGGGAAGGCGAAGGGGTAACCCTTGATTTTCGTAAGGAACGAGGCCAGATTAGGGATTTAAATAGAGAAAGTCGGCATGAAGTAGTCACCGAAGAACGCAACGTTCTCTTTCCCAGCTGGTTAGGAAACATTGTAAGCTTCACACTTCGGTCAGTGACACATAGCAATTACAACTCATTTGATGATACAGAATACACCAATGAAGACCGCACCATTTCCTTTTCCAGCTGGTTAGGAAACAATACAATCCTTACACTTGAGGTCCAGACACACGGCAGACGCCATGATGAATCCACCAGTGAAAAAGTCACCATTTTCTATCCCAACTGGTTAACTGAAACTGTAAGGAATTTTGCAGTGTTACGCAAATCTAAAAAATACTCATGGATTCAGTTCACCATTGTGATATTCATTACTGGTATGGCATTATTGGAAATTGGACCAGAGTTTGCTTTGCTAATGTTTGCCACAGTGTTATATTTGTGGGGTAAACTAAGTATACATTGTGCGATCTGCATACTTTTGGCAACAGTACAGACCCTCGTAACATCCATTATTGCAACGGAATCGACAACGTTTGTTGCTCTTTCCACCTACGTCGCTTTAGCTGTGGCATTGATATGTAAATTGAAGCATTCCCAATATTATTTTGCTTGTATACAATCTCCTGAACATGAACATGAATATAAACTAATCTTTGTAAAACATGAAGACAATGTGAAACGCAATCTCTACTGAATCAAAACTGCCTTACTATTGTTGAGAAAACAGTAAACATTACTTTGAACCAGGAAGTGAACAAATTGAAAGCCTTTTTCGGTGGCTTTTTTTCCATCTCCAATTGCTTGTTTCTTTCTAGCTTAGCCTAGGCTTTTAGAAGCAGTTGCTTCCCCTTCTTATTTGTGCTGGGGTTCTAGCCTGTCACATAGAATGGTTGAACAGTTTCCATGCACGCCATGAGTAAGGCCAGGAAGCTCCTATTAGTCTTTGGTGAAGCTACAATAGAAATGACACTATCCAGCTTGCGTCATCCAGAGGAAAGACTATAGAGCAGTGATACGACGTAGTATTATTGTATATAACTCTATGCTGGAGCCTTAATGGGTTAGCTGCAAGGGGCACTGCAGAGAGAAACAGAAGGGCGTCATACTGAAGCCGATGCTGTGAAGAGTGATTTCTTAGACCTAAAACGTGCGATTTTTGTTGTTGGAGAAAACAACGTTATTTTAAGCCTAAGAAATCCGCTCTTCCGTTGTTTTTCCCTCCATTTTTATGTAGTGCACCTTGTAGTTATGCCCTCCAAAACCCATACTGGTGCCAATATGGCGGCAAATGTCACTGCTCTATAAAACGTGATCGTGAAGAATGAAGACGAAGCTGGTGTCCCGACTAACTGCCGTTTCGCGATTGATGGTTGGCGGAAGTAGTGAAGCGAAAACCGGAATAACCTGAATATGTTTACCCCCCCCCCCCCGCTCCTGGGGGGATTTTTCATTTCTTGCTTCACTATATTCACACTCCCCACTGAGATACACGTGTTTTAAAAAGGCTTGGCTGATCAATAGCAGTATTGGTATTGGTTTTGGCACCGATGTTCGTGTTATCAGATCAATATTGGTTTTCATAATGATTTCGCCTAAAATGACCAATTTGATATTTCAACACGTATTTTGAATAAGTTTTTCGAGAGCTTTACGGTAATGCTAATTTCAGACAGCTAACTTCAGTCATTTATCCAGTCGTTTAGTAAAAATCCCCAGAAGGTTCTAAAAATACATGTTATTGTAAGAAGCTCGGTCACAAAGCTTGAAACGGGAATTTTTCCTTTTATTATTATAAACTTTACTTCCACTGTTAACAGACATAAAAGACTTTATGCAGGAACTAATTCCTGACTACGGGAAACATCCCTTCTGCCGCCCCCCCCCCCCCCATTAAAATTAACGACTTTTAACTGCACTGAAGCATCGGTTTGCATCTGTATCTGGCCGTAGTGGTGTAAATGGTTATCAGCCAAGCCTTAGTTTTACTAACAAGAGACATGATCTCTTAAAAATTAATTAGCGACATTGTTTTTGAATTGATGACTACCAAGTAAGAAGCCAACGATCTGTGTCCTTTATTAGCATAAAAAAATTATAACAATATGATCAAAAGGGTGTAAAACTTTTAATTTGTACCAAATAGACTCATCATCCGTTGTATAATGACCAAAGGTCAAATGCATTGTATACATGTGTCATTACTATAGTTTTTTGCAATGGAGACAGCATTAATAAAATGTATATTATTGGTTGTAAAACCATTTTTTTCCATGTATTAAATGTAACGAAAATGGTATAACCAATCAGAGTCCGAGTCAGTGAATGAACAAAACAATGCATGTCTATGTTTTCGTATGAGGGAGTGATTCATTCGTCACTCTTGGGGGGGGGGGGGGGCGAACGGTGCACCTGAATAGCACATGGAAGCAAGATGGCGGTCGCAACAAATTGCCAATTTGCCAATTTGCTGCACTAAATTAGTGTTTAACTTATTTCACACGTTAGACATCTCTAAATGGCTTTTAATCTTACGCCAGTTGTATTTATCCTTGACTTAGTGCAGCAATCATGTCTAGGTACTTTCTCAGTAGATTTTTTACCCTATAATTCTGATTTTCTCATAGTCAAAACTCACCTCAAGTAAATCCAATGCTATAGTGTTTGCCGCTAGTGTTGCTGGTCACGAAGTCACATGTCAAGTTCAGGGATCATTCAGTGTTAAAACCCTTGCAATTCTTTACTTTTTCATTTTGGCATTTGTAAGACCATGTAAGTCCTTCAAAAAACAAAATTCCGGCACATCGTTTGTACTTGCTTTAATTCGCATAGGACGATCAAATATTCAGGCACTAACTAAAGACTACTGGCAGTATTTGGTTATTAGGATACATACATTGTGTTAAATTCATTTTTATAAAATCGGGGTTGGATGCCAAAACAAAGATCTCGTTGTTTAGAATTTTAGGATACGTATTTACATATTTTGTGTATTTAGCTGGTTGTTTTCTTCATGTTTGTGATTCTGCAGTCGGTCCCTAGATTTTCTGAAATTTATTGCAGTTCTCGAAAGTCCTTGAATGTTGTTGAAACTGCCTTTGGTAAAGTGATAAGAGCACTGAGCATGATAACGGCTGAGAATTTCAGAGCGTCGTGTAGGCCTAAGTGCAAACCAATTTTTATACCGATCTGATAATGGCTTCCAGATAGGAAGTGGCTATTTACACGTTCAGTACCTGCAAACAACTGGCTATTTACAGGTACTATACCTGTAAGTAATTGACTATTTATAGGTACTTGTACCGGCAAGCTACTGGCTATTCACAGGTAGTGCTCAAAAAGTGAATGCACCAAAGACAACATAGCGAGAAAGCATCCGGCTGCATTGATGTCTGAATCGTAGTTTGATCTTCCAGGCAAACCATTACGAAAATAAGGAAAGACTGCAATGAAGGTTTTCATTTAGTAGTAACTAATCATTCTCGTTACTAAAGTCCGCAGATGCGCGTTAAAGTCACGTCTTACGCGTAATTCCAGAGCTGTGCTTCGACAAAACGCCTTACAAATGTAAATTTTGCGGGAAGGCTTTTGAGTTACAGACTCACTGGTGGCCAAGATAACCAAATCTGTAATCACAATTGATGTTAACCACGCCAAATTTGAGGAATCTGGGCATTAACAGAAAACGTGGACGTTAAGCTACCGTTTCGAGCATAAAACGTTGCGTGTTCATGAAAGCGAAACTAATATCGCATGATACCGTGGCGCCATCTGTTGCCATTTTGTGTCATTAACTTTTAGCATTGTTCACTGGTTATTGAGAACGTATTGGATTCTCTCAGATTAATTTACGCAGGCGTAGCTAACGTTTACGTTTTTGATAAATTTGTCTTGTTCTTGGTTTTTGGTCATTAGATATGCTTTAAATGTGGAAAAGTTAAGCATCTGCTACCATTTCAGAAAGGCTTCTTAACAACGATCCGCTCTACGTTGGGACTTTTCACAGACTTGGCACCACTGAAAGTGAAATACATTCTTACATCACGCCTCAATCAGGATTGCTTGGAGAATTTATTTTCTCAGATACGTGGGCTAGGACATTTTTACGACCATCCATTGCCAGCTGAGGTGAAGTCACGGATACGCCTGTTGCTACTTGGCGCTGATGTAGCCGACATTCCAATGTCTAATGCCGCACCAGTGCTGTCGGATGATCATGGAACTTTTCTGACTTCTCAACTCTTTGGTAGTGTTCTACCCGACATGTCTGGCCCACTAGCAATGATCGAAGGAGATTCAGAGATCCGTGATATCACCTTGGATGCTACAGTAATTGAAGATGTGCTTCCTAGTTCTGGTTTACAAACTGAAGACTCTGAGAAGGCGACCGTTTCACACACTTTAGGTCATACATCCGGATTCGACTGCCCTGCTGAAGGTTTCCGTTTCCTTGCAGGCTACATTGCATTTCGAGGAAGAAAACATGACGGATCCCTAGGGACACCAACTGGACAAATGCTTTCAGTTTCTTCAAATACAGCACCTACCGTCTGGGTCGAAGTATTATCCCGAGGTGGTTTGCTGGTGCCATCTGATGACTGGATGGAAAAAATCAAAGACTTTTTACATCAATACATGGTCGGGATATCTGTCAAGAGAACGCAATGTTGTAAAGAGGTTGTGTACATAAATTGGGCAGCGCTACCCGGATTTTCCTCCGGAAGTGGTGAAGGTGTACGTGAGAACAAGAACATTCATCAGGCTCCGACACTTAAATACAAAGGCCAAGATGAAAAGAGCGGACGAATTAAGCAAACGAAAGGCCCGCAAGTGGCATGCCTCTTCAAAGTGAAGACATTCTTCGGTGAACTTTCTGGCATACAGTTCATATATTTCCCCCTTCAAACTCAATGTGGCGGAAACCAAGATATTATATCGTGAGTCTGTTGAAAAGATCAGAATACAGTTAGAGTCGTACACTATTACCGTCAACAAGGAAAGGGCGATGAACACTGTGAAACATTTTAATCACATGGAAAAGTGGCGTGAAGTATTTGAAAACTTGCCAATAAATAAATTACAAAATTTTATTGTGGACGAAAAGCTAATAATTGTAAAGATCAGTGGACCAGCGCAAATCATCCACCATGGCGGCCCACACAGCATAAGCCCATTTCTGTCCTTGTATTTTTATAAATTTTATCTGTATTATTGTAAGTATGAAACCGGAGGAAGGGTATGGTTAATATCCAGATGCTCATCACTCATTGTATGTATGTTATGTGTTTTTAGGTGACCAAGGAAATCATGCAATTGTAATCAATTTCCGAAGATTAAATTTCTGCCATTATATGTGTGTTGTGGTTTTTGTCTTCCGGGGACAACTGGACTTTGTTATGTGTTTTATTAATCCCATATCTTAAATATTGCAGTTTTTTTTTTGTGGTTGGGGGAGGGTGAGGATAGAATTTCTTTTTTTAGTCATGATTAAGCAGTGTATTATGCAGTTAGGACCATTTAATTAATTTGATTGCTGCATTTAATTCACTCTTCACTTTATGATTAATTTCATTATTATAGTTAATATTCGTGCAGCAACTGCGTGCAATTAGTAATTTTGTCCTTACATTGCTAGCAAAATAACGTTTAAATAAAATCGTATTACAGCAAGCTTTTCCAAGTTAAATAATTTTATTATTATTATTTTTTTTTTACTGAGTTGGATAGTTTTTTTTTCCCAGCTGGATAAAGTATATTCTGTGCGCCCCCTTCCAGTTCTCTAATTTGAAATAATTTTATGTTTAGGCCTATTGTATTGCAGGGGATAAATTCTCCCTTAAGAGGAAACCAAATTTGCGACTACAACACTCACTTTTAGCCAAACGTAGTTTAAAACAAATAAGTCAATAATGTTAAATTAATCTAGTCATTTCACCTGATTTACACCATACTCTCAAAAAGTTTAAACCACTTGACACAAAAATTCATGAAGGATCCCAATAATTTAAAAAAAAAGTTAAACGTTTTCGAATTGTTAGTTTTTCGAAACGTGTAATTCAGTTAACTACTGTCATCTTAAAATTCCTTTTCATTTTTCGTAGCTTATTGCACAAGTTTTGCCCTCCAAACTTGCCCTCAAAGTAACAGGTGAAGTAACAGAGTAAGTAACAGATAAAAAAATTAAATAATAATACTGAGTCAAATTTGCATGCTATAGTTAAAAACGTGGGATGAGAAACGCAAAACATATGCTCTGTGTTGCGCGCATAGCGTGTTCGCTCCATTTGCCAGAGCCAGCCGTTCCTGCTTCCTGCATGACGTCATCGCCCGAGGCGTTTTGAGCTCGTGGCGCAGCAAGCCTTACCTAGTGTACAGAGAAGATAATCAAGATACCTTGACTCACAAGTTTTTGATTCATCCAGTCACACTCACAAGTTGAGGCGTTTCCTCGAAGGTCGGAGGGAGGGTGTGCGATGGCCTAGTGAAGCAAGAGGTAGGTAAATATGATGTAAAACACTAGTGGTTCAGTCAAAAACTCAACGGTTTATAGCACCGTTTATCGAAAATGATCGCTAAAAATCTTTCATTTCTTGCTCCAAACACATTTTCTGACTTGAGACCAGCCTCACGAGCGCGTGACTAGCCCCGTCTCCACCCCGCTCACTCCATCCCTCTGGCTTGCAGAGCGCAAAACACCTAAAAATTCTTGTTTAAAAGAAAATTATCTGATGGCCACAGATGGTGTTGAATGCACAGTTTACAATATTGGTTAGGCTCATGTTTATGTGCATGTTGTACCTAATTTAGGGTATTGCCACCATTACATCACAGGCTGAAGCCAATTGCCGCTGTCTAGCCTTTACCAGGGGTGTCCATCACGCCCCCCCCCCACCCCAAAAGGGTGGGGGTAGTTCCACCTAATTTTTTAATTCTCCCCCCTCCCTCCCCTTTCCAACGTTAGAAAAGTTGGAAACTATCGAAAAACTTTAGAAAAAATGCTATTTCACAGCATTATTGTTTAGGTCCAACTAATCATGTTATGAAATGTACCATATATTTTTTTTTTAATTTGGAAGAGAAGGGGTGGTTAAGAAAACTGAACGAGTACAAAAATATGAATACGTGATATGACACATTGTTGACAATGTCGGAATTAATTTTAATTGTTAAATTTTATTTTAAAACTGCAGCTTAAAAGAGTTGTAGGCTGTCGGTTAAAGGGACTATACCGCCCAGCGCCATTTTTCTCGATCCTCCACATCAAGTACGGCCCCCAAAGGTCTATTTCCTTACCGTTGGTCTTTTCCTAGCTAAAAATCTTTTTTTTTTTTTTAATGTGGCGTCTAGGAGATTTTCTGTTAAATATAATGAAACTTTATTTACGAACGAACCGTAAGTATATGATGCTTTGCGCGGTTACAATAACCATGACGTTTCATCTCTGTGTGTGCATATACTAATTACCTAATAATTACCATGAGATCAAAAATCTAAAAGCGTAATGCGGTTAAAATTAAAATTAATTATTCCAATAGATCGCCAAAGCAAAATTATAAGACCACTAACCTGGAAAATTGTAAATTGTGATGTTAAAATACAAGAATCATTCCGGTTTGTGACGACACGATTAATGCGTTCATGCTGGTTCGTCCATTAGGCACAATGCCAAATGAGACAGTGGCTACTACGAACGCAGTTACTATCTCAGATGACCTTGGTATTCGTATAGCGCCGGGTGTCCCTTTAATATTGGAATTTGAAAATTGTTGGCTTGCTGCAGATGAGCTTCTGTATCGTTCGTTTTGTAATGATATGATTTGGATATTGATGCCAACTTCGCGATTTTACAAATGGCGGGCCTGTAATGGCTGCGAAACTTCGTTTCTTCTCCCTCCCCACCTTCCCCCAGCCAATAGTAGGTCAGACAGTCGTATAACATTTTTGTGGGGGGAAGGAAGTTCGTCCCATTCAAAATAAAAACTGCCATAAAAACAATAGCCGAGTCAGCGATTAATTTTGTATGTGTGTGTGTGGAGGGGGTTCGTCCCCCCCCCCCCAAAAAAAAAATGGCAACGAGGAGATGTTCGTGATTCCCTTCCCCCTCCAATGGCCTTTACTTTCAACAGGCGAATGGACGCACACATTTCTTTTTGCATAACACACAAGCCACGTACCTCCTTAATTATTACGTGTAAAGTTGGTGCGCCCACGTGCACCAGGAAGCAAGTGGTACAGTTAAGCCTAACGACATCACGGGCGTTTTTTTTTCTGTTTATATTGGCGGTTTTGAAACGACGATTTTGAACCGCTAGATGAGCGCCATCTAGTGGCAGTGATATCGTTAACCGTGACCGCTTGCTCCCTAGTGCACGCGGACGCACCAACTTTAAATTCAATAATTAAGGAGGCACGTGGCTAGTTTGTTGTGTAAAAAGAAATTTCTTTGCGCATTCCTTCGCTTGTTGAAATCACGTGCCACGTTGAACTAAATGGTAGACGTTGCTAGATGCTGCAACCTGTCTTTTGAAAAAAAGGCACCTTTAAGTTTCCAAAAATTTTTGCGCACATACATCGATCGCTTAGCTTTGCTCACTCAATCAGCGTATCCAGTCACTCAAATCACCCGCCCCACTGCTAATACCCCCTCCCCCGCCTTTTATAATAATCACTACTATTAAATTCTTAAATATTCATGCTGTCGGTAATAAATAATGCTCAAGGTGATATCGAAGCTGCCCCTTCGAGAAGCGCGCTGTCCTAGATGCCGATTTCTGCATAACTAATGTACCACCTGGTGAAATTCGAACCAAGGCAACTCAACTGACCTGCTCTACGCGCAAATAACACCAATGCAACATAATAGTTTCGTAAGCAAATCGAGAAAGAGCAATGAAAAAAAATGTTTATTTGTTCTGTTGCTGTAATTATTGTAGGTAAGATTAGGTTAGAGGTCAGTTAATTAGCTGGAATTTCACCAGGTGGGATGAGAGTTTCAGGTGAGAACGAATTTCACCATGCCATTTTATCCATGTTTGGGTTGCAATAAATAAAGAAAAAATAGCTGCATCGTCTCACGAAACCTTCTCTCTCCAGTAAAAATAACCTGCAAATATCACAGCCGATAATATGCTTGACTCACTCCCGCTGCCACATTCACTGCGGCTAAACTTATAACATCAGAAGCCGCAACTAAATTATTTCCAAATTGCCTATTATTCTCCCTGCTGCTGAACATAATTATACCGCCAGAAGCCGCAGCTAAGTTTTTTCTTAATAACCTACCGTGCTCACTGGTGGCTAACATACAGGGTGTGCCAAAAGTCTGAGAACACCCTCAAACGTTTTAAGGGGTTGAAAGAAAAAAGTGAAACTTTAGCAATCTAAGTTTGGTTACAGGATCTACCTTTTCGTACAACCGGCATTATGCCAGCCCCCCTGGGGGGGGGGGGGGGCGCCAGGGGCCCCAACTTAGAAATTTTCAATGGAATGGAGGGTAAAGGAATACCTTATTTGAAAGGTCTTCATTCGGCAAGTAAAGTGCCGCAACGATAGCTTCGATACGATGAGCCCATCCAAAATGGCAGCCGGTCGAACATTGGGAATTTCCTCTGCATCTCTATGCCTTACTCATGCTAAAGCCGTCGTAAAGGGACGCAGGTGGCAGCAAAATGCTTCGTTCAATTTAGTTCGATCACACCTACAACGTCTTTTGCGGTTTGAAACCCAGACCGTAAGCCTTAGTGCCCCACTCCCTTCCCCGTTCCAGCCCAAGGGGGGCTGGCATAATGCCGGTTTTACGAAAAGGTAGATCCTTTAACCAAACTTAGATTGCAAAAGTTTCACTATTTTCTTTCAACCGTTTAAAACGTTGTGAGGGTGTTCTCAGACTTTTGGGACACCCTGTATAACATCAGAAGTTGCAACTATTTTTTTCCTAATTGGTTACCACACTCGCTGCGGCTAAACGTATAACACCTGAAGCTGCAACTTCAAGGATTAAGGTTTCAAACCAGGAAGATAAACTTCGGTTTGTTAAAAAAAAAACATGCCAGTGCCTTGTGAAGATACGGAAGCAATAGTGCCACATTCGCTGCGGAGCTGACATTAATTTGGGACCAGTCAGGTAGCTAACTGAAAGGGGCACAGGAGAAAGTGAACGTGAAAACATTGGTCTCTTTTGTCAAACCAGTGTTATGACAGCAGCTACTTAGGACTAAAAAGGCGCGATTTCTTTCATTTGTTTGTGCTGCCAAACATATACAGTATTAAAGTCCTGAAAATCGAAGCAGCTGCCAGCAAATTTTTAAAAAATCGCGCATTTTTTGGCCCAAGAAACTCGCTGTCACACCATTGGCTCGACAAAAGACGCCGACTTTTTTACCTCCACGTTTCTCCAGTGCCCCTTGCAGTTAGGTAAACGACTGGCTTCATGTGCAAGCGCCATAGAATATGGCCAAATTGTTTCTGCTCTATACAGAACACACCAATGAATCAATGGCAATTATGAACCACTAGAGGAAGCCCGTGCATAGCATGAATTAAGTTTACAGACCCACTTCCCCCCCCTCCCAACGCCACTCCCACTCCCCACTCCCAACCCCCTCACTCCCACTCCCCACCCCCTCACTCCCACTTCCCACTTGCACTCCCAAATCCCCACTCCAACTCCCAACTCCCCACTCCCACTCCCATTTTCGCACACACTGGCTAAGAAACGCTTTCACGGATTAAAATTTCTTCAATCCAATTTTTGCGCACACTGGCTGACAAACGGTGATTTTTGTTGGCCTCAGTCACTGTATCTGCGCATCGAGTGGCTGAAATCACAGGATGCACCGTTTAAAGAATGTGAGCGCTGAACCATCATCTTTGAATGAAACAATTTTTCTGTGGGAAGTCAATAAATCAGCTTTCGTAGAACAAAAGTTGAAACCTTAAGCACGGCTGCTTTGGCATTTTCCTTTTCTGGGAGAGGAAAGAAGTAAATCGCCGGCCTATGGCGGCCTAACAATGACTCATTATTGTTTTGTTTTCACTCACAGAGCTTTGATTGTAAACGACTACTTTTTCAAGATAGCAATGATCAGCCTCGTGCTCAGCAGTGATTGTTGTTGTCCTCTTTGAAACAATTCCGCTCAGCTCTAAAAGCCTTCATCTGCGAATGAAATAAGCCATTGCATCATTTCCAACTGCCAATTTCGAGGCCCAACGTAACTTAGTTTGATTTAAAACTATACGCATTTAGCTGAAACATGGATTCTTTCATTTTATCCATCAACAATCAAGGGTTTGGACGATAGTTTTCAATCCTTAGCACGTGCACCAGGAATTGTTAGGCACCGTAGCAAAGACATTACACGTGCACGAAAACAATGAGAAGCGATTAAAGTGATTGTTGTCCTTCCGGTTTTCCTTTAACTTTCCTTTTCCTTTTCCTTTTATCAGCTCAGCCGGGATCCAGAATTGTTATGTAGATTCGTCAATACAAAAAGTCCACCTAAAACTAAATTTGTTAAGAATTCCAGACATATTTTTGCTGCTTAAAGTCGTTCTAGTAAACACCAAGTTAACCTCATTGACAAATACTTCAAAATTGAATTGAATAATTGAAATCTGCCCAGTAAGGAATTCCCAACAAGTGGAGTAACTGCAGTGAGGCTAAAAGAAGCATCCGACTCTGGGCCCAGCAGCTTTGTTTTGAGGTAGGGGGTGAGGGGTGGGGGAGGGGGGGGCGGCGACTCACTGGCCCCAGTTTAAAACATTTTTGTGTGTGACCACTATAATAACCACCAGTAAACGGCAACACAGACGGAAATAGTAAATGTAACCTCAAATCAGTTTATGGATATTTTTTTTCTGTGAATCAAATCATACGTTTACATGTGACGATTTCTAATTTTCAAAAAAAGATTATTATTTAAAGTAGCCGATATTGCAAAACTTCCAAGAAAGTTGTGTCCTGTGAAAAAAGCAATTGGGTTTTTTTTTTAGGGGGGGGGGGAGGGGTGGTGGATCTGAGAATTACCAGTGGGGGTTGGGGAGGGTAGGTGGTAGGGACCTTTAAAGGAGTTTTTAATATTTTTTTGGCTGTTTAGTTCGTCCCACTGAGGTACATTTTCCACGATTCTACAGTTTTTTGTTGGATGGGAGAGCAAATGTTAGTGTTCATATAAACAAGCGCTTCATGTGTCCATAATACACGAGACCAATTTTAAGACCTGTTCCTTATAAATAAATATAGATGCAAACCTATTTACGTTGCCTTTTGGACTTAAATGTCAGACTGCCCGAGCAGAAAAAGGCCAAATGGCAATTTAAATAGGTTTATCTATCACTTGTGTGTCTAACTGGCTGACCGTCTTGTTTATTCCTAATTTTGTGTTTTATTGTGTGTTCCTTTCTGTGTGCGTGAACAAGTGTCCCTCCAGTGGCGATCGGAGACCCTCATATGTATATGTGTGCGTGTTGAAAAGAAATACAGACGTTTTCTTTTGGCCAGGTCAGTAGGACTTAGGAGTGGGACTTAGGCCATTAATCTCAAAGCTCAAGGTTCAATTCCAACTCGGGCAGTGTGGCATTTTAAGTTCAACATGCAACGTAAATAGTTTTTCACATGTATTTATTTATCCATTTCAAGCAGATTTGCCTTTCCGTCCTGTATATTCCTTCTGTTTGAGGTATAATTCCTGTAACATTACTGATGACCCCCCCCCCCCCCCCACCCGTAGAAGAACTGCCAGTGGTCTCCACTGGGCTCCCACCTCCAGGCCCCTGTTTTGAAGTTACGCAACTGTTTCCAGATTTTGGTTTCGATAGGACTAAAATGGCTCTATCACAGATTGAAATGCGAACAAAAATACCATGGCACCATCTAGCGGCAGTGATATCGTTTGACCTGTATAGCTCGCTCCCTCCCAGGTGCACGTTAACGTACCAAATTTTCACACACAAAATTAAGGAGGTTCGTGGCTTGTTTGTTTCGTTAAAAGAAATGGCAGTATGAATTCCTTCGCTTGATGCAAGCTGCAAGTGCTAGATAGAGCTAGATATAGTGCTAGATATTGCCTGATTCGAAAGACTTTCAGACCAGGTACACTTTTACTTAGGATTTGATATCACAATGTTAAACGCCGAAAAATAGCAGGAGTTCTGAACAAGATTAGTTTTCTGTAGAGTTAACTTGATACGAACAATTACTCGATTTGATGTTTGATTTGAATTTAGCCCATTTTCAATCCCGAGAAGCCGGGATTTGACTGTTACAATCCCAGGATTTTCGGGACCCCGAGAACGGGTGCCCTATAGAAGCAGCCGTACGTAATACTATACATCCACAAATCTGTTCTAACAAAAACTAAAAGATTGCAATTCTACTTGCAGGTAACTGACGTCTACTGAAGGGAAAAAACACCAATAGGTGGGTAAAAACTGTACTACGAAGAAAATGCCTTCCACAGTTGACTTATCACAGTGGTTTGAAATGGCAGATGAAGACATGAACAACAACTGCTGTCGAAAGGTGGCTGAATATATAAGAACAGAAAAAGTATCCCGGCCTGCCAAAAAATATGCTGCAATTGGACCGGTAATAGGCCTGGAGTCATACAATCATGATACAATCATTCAGTATCAGGATGTTAGTAACACACCTTCTCGTCTCCCAGAAAATACACCAGTTGATGAAGTTGATAGGATAAATCAGAGCGACAGTAAGAAATCCATGTACAATCTGATGATCCCTATTAGAACAGTTAACGTGTTTCGCTATAAACAGCTGTTTGACAAAGATCTGTGGGTGCTAGTAATTGGTGACGTATTGGAAGCTAGTGAGGAGACAAAAGTGTACAAAGTGTCTGTTGCTTCCAATCTTGATTTTGTTGAAACTCTCTTACGAATCCATAACTTTTGTGTATTTTTATTGGAAGGACACCCACGGTTTGAACGGTACGATGACTGTGATCAGTACAGTCACGATAGGAATAGGGCTGATGCTTACAGGTTCGAACGTTTTAAAATATACTGTCGAAAAGGTCAGCAGTATTCCAAGCTAAAAATGACATGGGCCTGTGTTGAAGATGATGGTGAAAGAATTTATCTTGAGAAGGTGCGAGAACAGATTACTGGAAAAAATAGATTATGGCGCAAAAGTGATGTAAAAGATTTCACCACAGCTGCTGAGATTGTAAGCGAAGTAGAGATTGGTGACCTTATTGAATTTGAGCGTTGTAATGCCAGTACAAGGATACCCTATCCGTACAAACACTGGGCAGTAGTTGTCGGTCGATTCAGGGCACCCACCGAGGAAGAAAACAATGCGGAAGATAATGTATACATTGTGCATTATGCATACGTTCCTCAGGAAAACAATGATTCATCAACAAGCAGTGGGTCAGGTTCGAACATCTTCCTTCGATTCGACAAATTGAATACACTTCTTGGCAGGATGCGAATTAACAATTTACACGATACCAATATTGACATGTATTACCGTGATCGCGTTGAAGATGAGTGCAAAGTTCTCACACGTGTAACGAACTGTATGGAACGCAATCCTGAGTACAATGTTGCAACAGGCAATTGTGAGAACATGGCCGTGTACTGCAGATACGATTTTGGAAAGAGTGTCCAAGGTGATAGGTTTGCAGATTTAAGAAGTGCTGTTACTTTAGGCTTCTGGTATACTTACTCTATGCAATATGAAGTTTATTTAGCAGAATTTATTTACGTATTTTTGGTCTATTTGTTTTCATGTCAGGAGTCCTCTGTTATGTTACGTACTGGAGTGTTGGTGGGTACACAGAGCTATATATTGCTGGCTGTTATCTTTAGTGTATTGGTACCAGAAGAGAGTTTTGATTGGAATGTTTCTCCTACAAGAAACTTTCTATTTCA
>JAHWFP010023479.1:0-33809 GCA_023313725.1 Lithobius niger
TATTTCTAGAGTAACACTGTTCGGCTTGTTTTCCTCTTTCCTTTATTTAATTAACAACGTTTTGTGTTTGCACTAAAGATTAATTTCATCAGGAACAAATGAACACCTTGGTTTCGCCCACAGAGTGGGCTCATGTTCATTTGTTCCTGATTTCATCTATCTGGTTCAAAACAAAGCAATAACCTAGCAATATCTCATTGTCACACTTAGGCAAGAATTAAAGACTGGTTAATCTAATGGTAGAGGGGCTATTTGTATCATATCCAAGTTAATCGCACCGACTAATAGTTCGAAGATTAAATGAAAACTAGAACTTTGCTACTTGCGGTAGCAATGTTCTGGTGTGTTGATAGCACTCGTTTGAAGGGCCGAGCCATTCGGAACTTAGCGGTCCCTTTTACCATTTACCAGTTTTGGTTTTTGATATATCAGTTATTATTTTTAAATTTTGTATTAGACTCAACTAGTCTGCAGATGTGTAATTATGTGCCACGTCAACAATAGCTTGAGTGGTAATTTTTCTAATATTTTAATTTCCTATCACTCCTTTGAGAGGCTGTACCATTCTTAACTTAATCGCCTCTTTATCAGTGTTTTGTTTTGTTTTAATTTGTTTTTATTTATTTCGTAAAGTTTGAACTAAATTTTGTGAGGCCAAGCCATTCTCAACTTGGTGGCCGATTTACCAGTTTTTGGCTTTATTTTGACATTTTGTTTTGTTTTTCGTGAATTGGACGTAGACACAATTTATTTGACAACGTTGTTTAGATTTGTGACGACATACTAGCGTATGTCTGGATACGCACATCAGTATACACGTTGTCATTGTCTGAACTTCGGCCGTCCAATCAGAGACGATGCCAACAATACTTTCGTACTTACGTGCCATCCCACGCCGTTCCCGTTACACCCCCAAGGTGTAAACCAGAAAAGGTATGTAGTTCGTATCGTACTGCAGCCATCTGGTAAATTTTCATGCTGGAAGCCTTCCATTATCTCTGTATCGGTGAATAATCACCCTATGGGAATTAGCCTAACATGGCGATGAGAGGACTAGAAGTAGTAACTAGATACACATTAGCAACGTTATTGGGGGTCAAATTTCGCATTAAAAGCCGCTTAGCTGACATTCCTATACAAGTTAATTTCTTCAGACATATTTCTGACCAAATATCGGTCACTTTCACACTGTAGATTGTTCACAGAATTCGTAGTGATAGGATATTTTGTAAAAAGTTAATTTTTGTCAGGTGGGTTACTGCTCTCTATTTTGCCACAATTTAAGCTTTTGTTCCGCATTATTATTTTTCCCCAAGTACCTGAAATGTACCCAACTATGCTTCAGGATACAAGACACTTACGCTATGGCGTCGTGCTACAATGGTCTACGTCCTCGACAATTGTATTGATGTGATGTTTGTTGCCAAACTTGGCACGACACACTAGTGTGTGTCTAGATTTAAACAGGTTTTCCATTTTTTTTCCGTTGCAGCCAGCAGACAAGCTCATAGTATTAACTGAATATCTTAGAAGTACATATCAGTATTGCATATGGTGCGGGACAACATACAGCGGTAACGAAAAGTGTTAATTTTTTTAAGAGTTAACGTTTGAATGATTTTAGAGCTATTTTGTATTTCTCCACAGACGAGTCAGATTTGCGATTAAATTGTCCTGGGAAAACAGCTGAAGACCATTAGGACATTCTAAGTTCGATCTTATTACAAAGGTAAGTCCTGTTTATTTGTTCTACAATG
Source organism: Lithobius niger (assembly GCA_023313725.1). NCBI lineage: Eukaryota > Metazoa > Arthropoda > Chilopoda > Lithobiomorpha > Lithobiidae > Lithobius > Lithobius niger. The sequence goes on from JAHWFP010023479.1 coordinate 1,758, forward strand.
TACAAATAATTACAAAGCTGACAATAATTCAGCATACTTACGTAACAGTCTATTTACACTATTTGTAAATTATTAAGTTATATGTCTGACTTGATCTCAGACGGAAACAATTTCAGGTTCCGATGGGTGTTTCGGTTTTCTCACATCATTCTCATTGTTTTCAGTACCTTCTTTGGCCATGTAGTCCCGAAGATCGGACTGTAACTGGCGATACCGGGTGCTTTGTTCAGTCCATCGATATCTACAATGCACCCTGAGGAGCAAAAAAGAAAAAATGTCCCACATTACTACACATAGTAAAATGCAAGCAAAACAGAAGTGACCAGCGCAACAATGAAGATGGATTAATTAAAGACCTGCAGCACGTGAACAGTGTTGATATCAAGAGTATAAACTTGTACATACAAGTGGTTTATTGGCGCCACTTCGTTTGTGGTTAGAATTCAACGTCGGCCAAGATGAGCTCCTTCGCTCCTGTCTATAGTCCCAGGAAGCTGGAAACCAAGAGTCAGGATTGGCTGCTATTTGTGGTATGAGGGATTGAGTAAACAACTCACCGACGGATACTGTAGAGTACTTTCAAGACCGTTTCAACACCTCCAGTTGAAATGAAACAGAATGAGCTTACATGTTAAGGGGCCATTTGCACATGGGTGTTTGACATGTCCGTTCAAGGTCATAATTTTTGTAACTTTTTATCTAAGCGCCGTAGACCGCTGGTATAAATTTAAAAAATGTAAGGAATCATTAAACAATACCAAGACAGAACAAAAATCTGTTTAATTACAAACATTACTGACACAAGAAAACTGCAAATAAAATAAAAATAAGGGCAACGTTTCAGGTAGGGGACTATTTTAAGTAATCCACTACCAAACAGTGAACCAAATAGGCTGTGAGGTGCTTCCCTGCCTGACACATTTTTCCACTAATGAGTCTCGTCCCCTCCAACATTTTAAGCCTACCATGTTTGCGGTAATTAAAATTTTCGTTCAATCTCTTGGGATGGTTGTGTTCAATGATTCCTATATCTTTTAAATTGACACCGGTGGCCTCCAACTCTTGCGCCATGTAAAGATCAATCAAACTCGCATGAAAACGGCCCCTTAATGAATGATTTCAATCAGATATGTTACAAGGAATAGTACACCATGCTCCATTGATTCTGTTAAACCCCAACCTAACACGACTCAGATTTTAATTTAACAAAATTGAGAGGAAATAATGCAGAAAACAATATAATCATAGACATATTTTAAGCCACGGAAAATAAAATATTAGTTTTCAGCAAGGCTAATATCAACTACCTGCAAAACATCATTTCTAAGGAACATAAGGTGACAGGAGGCATTTTAAAATACCGGTAACAATAATCCAAAAGTTAGGAAACGCAATCAAATACATGTATTTAAAACCCTATTCACCTGATGACTTATTTGGCTTTTTTCCTACTATATTTTTTTAAACACAGGTTAACACACATTCAACACAGCCTCACCAATTTACATATGTACAAATCTGGAGTTAAAGGACTTCTGCACTTTATTCCTCGCCTAAACTAACACTGCATATTTATCATTCATCATCATTGTAGCCCACCTGAGTCAAAGAAAAGTTCTACGAGAGCTAGTTTGTTTTCTACCACAATCCAAAAAATTATTTGTAAATAAAACTTTTATTTCTGTTGATACATTGGTGTTCTATTTTTTACGAACTTTTAAGTAGGTAGATACAAGCCAAAAGAACTCTTACCAGTATCCCATAGTTACTGCTACAAAAGTAAAAACCCCGACGTCAGCCGCTCGTTTTACTCGACCTGTAAAAGATATGCTACGACTCATTTGTTGAATTATAAAATGTAAGAATACTTTGTACAATTAAATCACTTACTTGTAAGCATAAAGTAAGCAAATCCTCCTGTCAATCCACCGCTGATGCCATAGAGGAAAGAGTCTCGAAAGCACGGGATTTCACTCACATCTCTTCCAAACAACACAAAGCCCTATTGACAAAAAGAAAATCATTAGTGTATGTTGACACACATAAGAGGTGCTAAAATAAGGCACTGGGGTTATATTCTATTCAAACCTTTGACAAATTACTATTCTGAGGGCCACTACTTAGTCCAGTCATAAAAATTAACTTTGAACAAGCTCCTTCAACAGCGGCCACAGCACTACCACCAAAGTGGACAACATCACTGCTATGCATGTGGTCGACCAATTTCACTTGCAGGCATCTAGGTACGCACAGAATGATCTATTAGTCTGTGGTGGTAGTAGTATTATGATACAGGGTGGCGGCTGCAGCAAAAGACTATAAAAGGGCAAACAGCCAGTTTTGAGCATTCAGGATACTGAATTGCTACTGAAAACTAAATTATAACAACCAGAATTCACAATTTGTACAAATATGTTGAATCCTTAAAAATCCAATAGCTTACTGGGAGGGTGGTCTGTTAGTAACCTCTTGTGTCTTATTGCCCAAACCAAGGCACAAGTTACAAACTGTTAGTTTTCTAGGTGACCTTCTCATAACTTGCTTTTTTTTAGTTGGGCTAGCCTGTATTTTTTTTTTTAATTCTAGGCTTGTAAAAAGATAGCAAGCCTAGGTTTTTGTTTTAGTTCATTTTTGTTAATGTAGACATCGAATTACATACACATAATAGACAACCGGCTGAAATGATAATCATTTCTAAATAGAAGAATCTTGAGTTAATAGTGTTTTTTGTCACTGCTAATGTCAACAATGCTAAAAATTTTGACTCTTGTTTATAAGCAAAAAGAAATGTGTTTCATCTAAAAGCGTACAGTTTTAAACCAACTGACGATAGGTTGTTATGGAATTGCCAGTTAACAAAGGCGTATTTAACTACTGTACTGTACGGGGTGGTCCACAAAAAACTGACTACCTCAGAATGTTTCTAAGTCAAATCCGGCGGAAAAAAATACAAAGTAGTACTATGTTTTCTGGATAGAACATGAGATTCTGAATCGAACGATGTGGTCCCATATTCAGCCCCTATCTAATAAAAAATTCCTAGTTATCACCTCTCAGAACCAGGAGAGGATAGATATACATTTCTAATGAAATGGGAACAGTTTTGAAAGTTGAAAATGACCTCTAAATCTTCATAATGTTTGGCTCAGGTAGGCCTATCCATTATGTGGCGGCCTAAGTGCTACACGCATGAACCATTGTGTACGCCTCTCCCTCCCCCTCCAATTCCTGTCCACATTCCAGTTTTTAAAGTGTCTGAAGCTTTGTGTTCGACTAGAGAATGACATCATTGTAACGTTGTGTTGTGCACAGAAGGGTGATATCACCAGGAAGGGGCTCACAATAACCCCCTGCCATAATGAGAAATGCCCTCAAATTGTTACTGTGCTAAAAAACAAAATGCAGTTCAGGTGAGTGAGTGCCCTTAATCACACCCTTTCCTAATTCCAGGTTATCGTGACACAAACATTACAAATTCAGCATATTGCAGTAATCTTTCACACGACCTCATACGTTTACACTCCACCGCTTTCTACAGTTGTCGCGTCATCCTCCCCCCAAGTTAAATGGAATCTTCCTTTACTTGAACCTGCTTGACAGACTTGAGGCCTGCGGGTACCTGTCAAGTGTGCGTGTTGTATATAGTACAAACAGTTCATTTGGTTTCGTTGTTTTCATTAGGTTCATTAGGTTTCAAGTAACACCTTGGGCCAATTCTATACCATTTTTACAGACTTAGTTTTACAACCATTTGCTTTGTGTCTAGTCATATCCATTGCTTTCCTTTTCTTGGTTCCAAATGTAAACCACAGAATTGAGTTATGTTTACTGTGGATGAAGTAAATCCACGTCATCCTTCCATTTCTAGCTTCATTTACTAACATTAATTTTCTAGTGCTATTCCATTGAGTTTTAGTGTTTGCAGAAAACCTGGTAATTCTACATTGTTTCCTTTCTATAAACTTGTTTTTTAGAATAAAAAAAACTTGTTTTCTAGATTTAAAAAAAACTTGTGTTTAAGAATAAAGCGACAATGCCTAGGTTGCAAATCCAACAGCGTGTGGATGTCATCAAGTGGTGGTATGCAAATGGTACACCCGCAGATGTACGAACAATGTGATGGGCGAAATATGGGACCGAAATGCTAGCAGTCAACATGTTCAAGAACTTAACAGCAAAGTTTGAACGAACTGGGTTGGTGGCTGATGATCATAAAGAACACTCTGGCTACCCACAATCAACACTGACTATGGAAACTGTTAGGACCTTCATACCATTCTGATGGAGCAACCTGACACGTACCAAAAGCAACTTACACGAGAGTCAGAAATATACAAATTGTTCGTGCAGAGAGTAATAAAGCGTGTGGGCCTAAATCCTTACAGGCCACGTCTGGTTCACAAACTTATCGAGGATGATCCTGGTCGCCGCCTAGAATTCTGCAATACATTACTTGGTATGATTGGCAATGATCTAATGATCATTGATCGTATGTTATTCATCAATGAGGCCATGTTTCATTTGACTGGACATGTCAATCGGCACAACTGTGTTCTGTACGCAGATGATAATCCTTATGCTGTAATGTCCCGACCACCACCTTCACCAGGGATGAATGTTTGGGCACGCAAAAGGTATAATTAGTTATTTTTTCTTCTGACTGGTAACAGATTCCGTACTTGCAATTGCTGGAAACGCCATTGTTCCTGCAGTCATTGCAAATGAATTTCGAGAAAACCTGTACTTCCAGCCGATGGAGGCTGTTTTTTGGCCCCCCCCCCCCCCCGCAATTCGCGATTGGGTAGGGGGGGAATCAATAGAATGGCCTACTAGATGTCCTGATTCAAAGCCAATGGATTTTAAACTTTAGGGCATCATGCACGATTTGGTGTTTCAGGAAAGTGCAGATAGCTGCAGCCTTTCAGACGTTCGATGAGGAAATGTGTCAGCGTATACGCCAAGTATGAAGGACAGATTGGGACTACGCATTGAAGCTAATGGGGAGCGGTTTGAACACCTGATACCTCTTAGCGGAGAGGTAACAGACCTAAAGTCTTGGGCTGTAGCGTACTTTGTTAGGAACAAACTTGGTTGGGGAAGGAATGTGATCCTTGCACTGTTCACCTCATGGAGCCAGTTTCAAGTAGTAACTACTGTTTTAGCTACTACACTATAGTTATTTCATTTTATTATTCCACTGAAGAAAGGATAAGATGTAAACGTGTGAAGTTGGCGTAAAAGATTACGGTAATTTGCTGAATTTGTAATGTCTTGTGTGTCACAATAACCTGGGAGTAGGAAAGGGTGTGATTAACGGCACTTGCTTACCTCAGCTGCAATTTGTTTTTTGCGCAGTTACAAATTTGAGGGCCTTCACATTATGGTGGGGGTGTTATTGCGAGCCTATACCCGGTGATATCACCCTTCTGTACACAACACAACGTTAAAATGATTTCATTCTCTAGTCAAACACGAAGCTTAAGACACTTCAAAAGCTGGAATGTGGGATTCAGAATCGCACGTTCTATCCAGAAAACTGGTCCTATTTTACATTTCTTTTTCACCGGATTTGACTCTGAAACATTTTGAGATCGTCAGTTTTTTTGTGGACCACCCTATATTTATTTCGTAAATGCAGTTTAACTGTTTTGAAGTGGGTGCATTGCAACAATCACTGCATGCATGAGCGTTGGTATCTCAGTAAACCAACTTGCAACAATTTTGCGATGCACATCGTACACCAACGCTGCTGTGCCTGATATGTTCGGAATGTTACATTGTCAGCAGGCTGAAGGTTTTTACATGGTTGTACAAAGGTGCATTTATTTTGTAAATGTGGACTTCCGGAGCAGAGCTTGACCATTGTTGCGTGGTATTCGTTTGGTAAGCCACTGTTAACTCAGTAAACAGACAACTAACTATTGGTTATCGTACTGAAGGTCCTGTGCGACAGGGTTGTGGCCGCTAAAATACTGCATTACACCACAGGCGTACTAAATACGTTATTCAATGCTTAATTCACTATTGTACACGACAAGTGTCAAGGTGAATTGTTTCAAAGTTGGTGAGAAGATTCCCTGTGATTAACTTACATGTGTTTGCTTACTTACTGAAAGGTGGCTTTCCCCTCTGTTGATTGTAGCATTCAGTTTCCAGAAAAGAGTTGTTAACATTGTCCCATTGACCAAAAATTAGAGGGTTTGGCAAGTAAACGACAAGTTCCGTTAAGGCTGAGTTGTGAGAGAGCTCAGCCTGGTTGCTGGAGGTTTGCGGATCTGGTCGAACCCTTGGAAAGGGGACCTTGGCAAAGTCCCCGCCAGGACTGCCGGCCAGGGTAGCGTGAGAGGCTACCATGCTCTTTCAGCAGCTATGGGAACTATTCTGGCAAATTCTGGACAATCTTTCGGCCCCTACGATGATCGGAGGTTTCCCGGATCGAATCCCCGGGTTGGCACCTCCCTTTACCAGATATGTCCTCTTCTCTAAAAGTCTGGTAATGTTCAAAATTGAGCCGGTTCAGCCATACAAGCATTAAGTTGCTTCGGCTGACTTAAGGCTCAAAGAAAAATTATTTAAAAAAAAAAAAAAGACACGTTCCGGGGTCACACTAGATCGTGCTGAATAAGGTTGTGGACGAGCAAATTAAAGGGATTTCGTAGTCAAACACAGATAAATACTGCAGACCGAGACTTAACTTAAGAAGACAAAACACTGGGACAGCGTAATTCAGTCCACAGTATTCAATAAACGGTAGGAATTTAACTAGGCCTGACGCTCGCTGTGAATTCAATTTAAACTTGGCCATAGGCTACCACAGTAAACTTAAAAATCTAAAACCAGAGCTCTTTCACAGTCTTACTAAGCATCTCAACTGCCACCATCAGACTGTCAGGTTGGTAGTTAAGAATGCTTAAGGCTGAGCGAAAGCTCCTGTTTTAGAACTTTTAAGTTTACTGTGGTGGAGCAAAGTTTTTAGCTTAAACAATTTGTAAAACGGCATTGGTACGAGCGACACAACAGTTTCTTTAAATTAAAATGGTATAATAGTAAAGCTGCCGTACCGTTAACTGATTTGAGACTTCATGTTGTGCTCTTACTTCTGTAATCGTGGCAGTCTGAAGGCAGGGAACACACAGTTCTCTATCAGCAATGTTAAAGTGCGATATGTAAAGTATCGCTAAGAAATACCGATACACTGAATATCTGCACATTTACCGATGCGGTAACGCCGGTATCTGCATCGATACAGCCTTAGAAAATAGTTACAATCCCATTTTAAGTATTACTAGCAAAATTGTCCCTCGGTTCGGAGATAACTGTTGCGGGTGCCTTCCCTCCCAGCTGGCCTTGCCTGGGATTGCATTGGCTTCCGGGACTTCCGCCAGGTTAGCAATACTCACTCTCGGTCCTGCCACTGCCTACTCTACAGCAGCACAATGGCGGCAGGATGGCAGCAGTGAGACTCCGAGTAAGATGCAGGCAACCAGCAGGAGGAAAAGCCAAGCAACTTGGCCAGAGTAACAAGGATGAATGATGAGCTGAATAAACCAGTTGAACGACCGTCAGGACTCGTGAGTAGAGCATAATCAGATCAAAGTACGAGGCGTGCAACCGTGTCCACAATGCCGCCGGTCAGCACACGTCATGGCCCTGAACAAGGTAGCGAGACGAAGTGACTGGCACGACGACAGACCAGCTACATAACCTCAGTACTTGAAAAGGACATTAACTCGACTATTTTCCTTTTTTTCAGAAGTATGATGATTGATAACGCATCAGTGCACACTTGGCCAAATAGATAAAATGCACATATCCATTTAACTTCCCGTGTAATGCTAGCACGAGTAAATGCTGTGATTTGTTGCTAACATAAGATGGAACTAGTAACAACGTCCTCCCGAGACAATGGCTTCGCCATTTGGATTACTGTTGTTTAAAGTCCAGTGCATTCAAAGTGGTTTCTTGGAAATGTGTGTGGAATTGCCTCAAAGTTGGAGGACTCACGGTTACCTTCTCCAAGGTAGTCACCATGACACTAACCTGGGCTCTCCTGCACTGCCAGCAGCTGATATCATTATCTCTATGAAGCCCCTGAAGTTACATTCCCTCAGTAACGGGTGTGTGTCGAGTGCTGGTCATGGCTTATGTTAGAGCTTGACCAGATTGTTGTATCCAGTTAAACAGCCCGGTAACAGGGTTTGAGTCCCTGTTCGGGCACCAAAATTGTCGTGCCCGGATGTGTGGACCTGACGAGTCAGAAGCCGACAACTGGCAACAAGCAGATCGCGCTCCAGCATGAGCCATGACCAGCACTCAACTCACACATGTTATTACGGGAAGGTAGTCTCAGGGCTTCATAGAGGCGGCGTTAGTTGCGGGCAATGCAGGAGAGGCCAGGTTGTAGTGTCATGGTAACTGCCTTGGAGAAGGTAATTACCATGACAAGACCTTGCTGGTCTCGTTAGGGGGTGTGATCTTTTCTATGTTGTGGAAATTGCTCCCCACCTCGGAACTCTTCCAGTTAGGGAGTTTCTGCACTTATGGATTAGACGGTCCGGGTCTGTCCCCGTGGGGTGGAGTGTTGCTAAGCAGGTGTCATTTTTCAGCTCACCAAACATCATCCAAAAGCACCCACTGGGGTTTTACTGCCGTTTACGTGCCCATGCATCAGCTGACCTGGACGGATCTGCAGGCAATTCTGCACGTTTTGCCAGGAAATAAGATGCTGTTCCGCAATTTCGATGCGCACCATCCCAAATGAGGAGGACATATAACTGACACAAAGGACTTGGTTCTGGTTGAAGTGTGTGATGATGCTGAAATGAGATCTGTCGGAAGTTTGCCAATCGGCTTGATTTGTCTTGCCTGGACCTAGTCTGGGTCTCTACAAGGTTGCTTCCTTTGCTGAACTCCTGGGTTCTTAAGAATCAGGAGGGTAGTGACTACTTTCCGGTGGTCATTTCTTCTTCCGGCAATAGGACGTTTTCGTCCAGCCAACCTGCTCGTTGGTGTTTCACACGGGCAGACTAGTTAACAGATTGTTAACTCGTGTCAGGAATTTTCATTTAAAGAGGAGAATAATGCAACATTTTAATTGTGTAGCCTAAGTACAGTATTCTAGGGATAAAAAGCCCAATTTTTCCGGGAGGTCACAATTGGTTTCTATTGCATAAACGAAAATATACACTACGTGTCAATTTTTACATGCAGTTCCTGCAATACTGTTTACCCTGGAGAATTTAAACACTTAAGATCTGCCCAGCTCAGCAACACATCTGCGCATGCCCAAGCCCAGAACCTCCGTAAATGGTGTTACGGCGATAGCCAGCCATCTGCTTTTCCTCTCAATATGTAATAGTGGTGACTCAAGAGGGGAGGTTGGGAGCGTACAGGTAGTGTATATTTTCGTTTAGGCAATAGAAACCAATTTTGACCTCCCTGGAAAAATTGGGTTTTTAGTTGCCAGCTCGTAAATATCCACTACCTGTAAGTTTTTGCATTTACAGTTGACCTAGTCATTTATGGCGGCAGGCACCACATGATGGGTTCCCATGGGTTGCGAGCTGGATTCCGGAGTAGGGGTGGTGCGATAATCAATAATTCGATAATATGGCTATAAAAATTTTCGTCGATTATCTTATTGCGCTTTTTCTGTTTTATCGAATTATCGTGCAAACGTTGATGCTTAAATTGACGCTATCTCGGAATCCGTAAAGAAACAAGCGATTTGCAGCATTGCATGCGGAATTACAAGGGCTCGCCAACCAACTGATGTTGTTCCTAGCCACTAATGTTACTGACTGGAGTGTTAGTTTAATGCAAACAATATTTAAGCATAAAGTTGCAGCACAAGTGCTAAATCGTGCCTACATGGTGAGAAATAATAGTCAATGGCAAATGCATTTTCATGTCTACTGGCCAAATGGGAGTGCCACATAATTTACTGTAGGCTTTACCAAGCTTTTTTTTAAATTAATAAAATTAAAATGGTTACTCCAGCCTCAAAATTTGTCATATCGAGATATTATTAATTATAATTTTAAAAGTTTTATCGGTATAAAAAAATGTATCGTGCCACCCCTATTCCCTAGGAGAGCTAGTCTCCACAGATTTCAATGCACAAAGGCTATCTACTATGGGAAGGAAACTTTCCGAAGGATGGCAGAGCAGGAAAGTTGAGACAGTTTTGTTATCCTGGAAAAGAAGGAGAGGGGCTTAAGGTGGTTGGGAGACGAGACAGTTCATCTTGACGGTTGAGGAGGGGAAGATGTTGACACGGTTGAAAGTTGAGATGGTCTTTATCGGAAAGGGTTTCATGAGGGTTGGTTCCTGGAGGTGATGCCAGGGGTCGAAATATTCGGATGCACAGGGGCAAAAATTCCAAAATCGCACTTTGCACTCCAGAAGTAACTCTTGGAGTGCAAAATTGCACACCGAAGTTGAATTTTTCATAACTTTTGAACCACACAAGCTACAGACTTGCGGTTTGCGGCATTTTAAACAGCTTGGAGTTAGATTTCCAGTGACACCATTCCTTGCAAAGAAGTTAAACTCCATTTTTTACTACATTTGGTTAAACTATGGGTATAGGTTTTCAGTTGAATAGTTAAGCTAGTTTTAAGCAAAGTTTAGGAAAATGCTACATTATTATTGTGATGCGGAATGTTAGAATTTTCGACGGCTATAAAATAGGAGACCATAATGTTGGTTTATATTTGGGTTTTGCACTCCAAAGAAGTTTTTTGCACCCCAGTAACATTTTTGAAGTGCAAATTTGCACCCAGTTCAAAATTTGGAAATTCGACCCCTGTGATGCACACTGGGAAGACCGAGTTGCGACGAAGTGGGAAAATAAGGAGCAGAGAAAAATGAAGTGGCTTGAAAGGAACCATGGATGTGAAGGGTTGACGGTTTAGCAAGGGAGATTCTGCATGAAGGGATGTGGGAGGATGGAAGACGTGGTGGCGTGGATGACATCAATTGTGTCTCAACGAAGTTTCGATGATTGGTCGAACTTGAAGAGATGGTGGGGAATGTTAGGCATTTGGCCTGCGTTTGGTGTCTTGTTGGCTGACGGCGACAGAGTTGTTGCTCGACGTTGGTAACAGGTTTTGGTGTTGGCGGCTGGTATCGTCTTGATGACAGTAACACTCCGTTGTTGTCATGATGAGATCGTGACGTTAGGAACCACTGGAGGAGGACTTATCACATGGAGTAGTGGCCTTGAAGTGGGGATTTGTGTTGGGTCCTTAGTGGTGTTGGAGACAAGGATGAGGGAGCAGTGTTGATTGCAGAAGAGATTTTGAGGATCAATTTTCGTGAAGAGAAGCTCAGGAGGGGGAAGCCCCATGAAGGGGAAGTATTGACACTGATGTTGTCTTCTCCAAACATAAAAAAATGGTTTGGAGCATTGGAATCTAAGAAAATTGGTTCGGCGGGAGTGGTTCGTGCTATGAGATCAGGCGAAGTCGGAAGACTCGTCATGAAGAGGTACGAAGGGATTGTTCAGATTGGAATATGGACAATAATAATTTTTCCCCTTTTGATTAGGGTGAGGAAAGGGGGGCAGGGGAGGGGGATTCTTGGGAGGGGCGAACGTCTGCAGTCAGTCTGGAGTGAAACCGAAGTTGTGCAACCCCCAGATTCAAAGAGGTTCACCCGTTTCGAACCGGGAAAGAAAACGGACGAGAGGGGGTTCTGATTTTAAGCCTTGAAGAAAAATGAGGAATGGAGAATGCCTGCCGAGAGCCCCGGATGTCGGTAAGGGCAGCAGGCAGAGACAGGTGAGGGTTTGCTGGGCTGAGAGGGACAGCAGGCAGCGGCTGGTGGAGGTAAGCAGAGGTGACAAGGAAGTTACAAGAGGACAGCAGGCTTTATAGGATGAAGGCGAGACGTCGCAATTCTGGCTGGCAGTGGACAACAGGCCGAGGAGAACGCAGGTCCGGAAGAACTGCGACAATGGTTATCAAGGGACAGCAGGCAGCGACAGGCGAAGGTTAGCAGAGCTGCCAAGGAAAGTTGCTGGGGGACAGCAGGCAGCAGAGGAAACCATGAGTCTGCAAAGCTGGCAGGTAAGAGACAGCAGGTCAAAAAGGATGTAGGTCCGAAAGAGCTGCAACGATGATGGGCGAAGGACAGCAGGCAGCGATGAGAGAAGGTTAGCAGAGCTGTCAAGGTTGACTGTGGAGGGACGGCAGACAGATGACGATGCAATTCTGGCGGGCGAAGGACAGCAGATCAAAAGATGCACGCCAGAAAGAGCTGCCACGATGAAAAACGAAGGACAGCAGGCAGCCAAGAGTGAAGGTTGGCAGAGCTGCCAAAGTAAGTTGTTAACGGAAAGCAGGCTGAAGAACGGTGATGCAGGCTGGCGAGAGGTGGCAGGTCAAGAAGGACGTCAGGTCCGAAGAGCTGCAACGATGGTTGGCGCGAGGCAATGGGATTCAACGATGTTCGATGACGAGTGGTCGAGAGCGAGGGACGGAAGGAACAGAGCAGTCTATGATGGTCAGTGAGAAGAGGCCTGAATGGTATCAATGATGGCTGGCGCTATGCAAAACGTGCCATGACACATGGCAAGGCAGCAGGCGAGGGCCTGCAAAGCCGAAGGTTCGAAGCTGCAACGATGGCCGGTGAGGGACAGCGTGTCTGACAGAGCAGGAGTGAGGTGCAACAGGTCTGACGGAGTGAGGGCAAGGAACAGCAAGCCTGACGGAACAGATGCGGCGAGAACAGCCGAAGGAGGTCTTATCGTGCAGACGGGAAACAAGTGCACATCCCGGTGGATTCCAGGTCAAGCCGTGAAGCGTGTCAAACTTTGTCTTGAGAGAAAACTTTGAATCTTTCACGGGGAAAACTTGCGTGGTTGCCGATGGAAGGACTGCCAAGGCAAGGCGAGCGAGGAATTCAGTCGATACAAGGCGAGCGAAGGATCCTTCGCAGCGGAGGAAGACCGGAGCTGGAGACACAAGGCGGTCGAAGTGACAAGCGTAGGATGGGCGGGGAGCAGGGATCGAGCATTGTTGACGGAGACAAGAAGCGAAGGCAGACGAAGGATCCTCGAGGCGAAGGACGCATGAGCACCAAGGTTGTGTAAGAGGTGGAAGTCGTCAAATTCTTTAGGAAAACCAATCTTGCGTGGCGAAGGACGAAACGAAGGATCCTTCGCAGCGAAGGACGGCAGTAAAGGAATTTCGTGGCGAAGGATGGCCGAGCAAATAGCGGCGATGTGGTCGTGCCGAACGCTGGAAGAAAAGAGATGGCTGGCCATCGCCGTAACCCCCTTTTCCCCGGGGGGGGGGCTTGGACTTGCGCAGATGGGTTACTGAGCTGGGCGGATCTTGAGAGTTTAAATCCTCCAGGGAAACAACATTGCAGGAATTGAATGCAAACATTTACAGGTAGTGGATATTTTCGAGCCGTCAACTAGAAACATATTTTTCATCCATGCTGAGGAGTACAAAATAATTACAGTTATTGTTGTATTTACCCTTTAATAACATCACAATAATATATAAGTCTAATGTGAGAAATCCCAGATATTATCAAGACGAAGCAAAATCTAGCCTACACTAAATCTGACTTCACAACAAACCTGTTTAAACCAATTATAGTGAGAGTCGACAATTATAGCGATCGGTATGGCTACTAATTGTCTAACACGTGTGAAGAATTACCCCTCCTAAGAATACAATCCTAACACCCAAATGATTTCTTGGCCGCGGTTCCACGACGCGTATGAAACCGTTAAACCAGTTTTCGCTTGCATTTCTAGCTTTTGATCAACTGCGTTGGATGGCATGACGGCGCACACCTCTCAATTAAAGACGAGCCCACTACGATTCTTCAATCAGTTTCATTTTAAACTGTAAGTTTAATTAGAACACTAGTGAACTGAATCAACATTAAAAATATTCAGCACCGTTTGGCAGTTTTACGATACGGGAAGCCTCCAAACCATTTAGTATCGGCATTTTGAACATTTCGTTTATCCGACTGCGACGTTGCCAAATCGCACGACTGATAAGGATGAAATATCTAGATAGCACAGTCATTGCCCAAAAGTAGTTTTATGAATTTGCTCCCTCCTTCCCTTCCCTGACAAAAAAAAAAACAAATGTCATACAGTAGAAGTTGATTTAAATATTTCTCCTCCCCTCCAAAAAAAAAGTACTAAGCATTAAAGTCGTGAACGATTGTCCAAAAAAGAAGCCCAAGTCTACGCTAATTTTGCATGCCGACATGACTATACAAGCTTGTTATCCAGTTCGTACGTTATGAGATCAGAGGATCCGCGTGCCTACATAAGTGATCTGTGCAATAATTTGCCAGTCATTGGTCGGTTGGTAGTGACGTCAGCCGCTGACGAAGGCTACATAGTTTCCAGTCATTGGTTCTGGACGGATGACGTCAGTCGGCCGAAGAAAAAAAAAACGATCGCCATTCGTTTGCAACAAACAAAAATCTTGGATTATTTCTAGTGGAGGATTTCCACAACAGATTCGATCCATTTTCGAATTTAAACCTAGAAATGTTCCATAGAATTTGAGTGCAAAATTGGACAGAAATCCGATAATTCGTTAAAACGTTATAGCGCGAACACACAGACAGACAGACAGACATCCAGACAAACACCCAGACAGACAGACAAACCGTTCGCATAAGAGACTAATCGACTCTAATAACCACTACTAGAGACGCAAGTAATTTTGATGTTGATTGTTGTGAGGCTGTGCTTCAACTTATGATGCACACTCCATTCTGTGAGACCAGGGAAGGACACTATTTAAAGTGGGACATCACCGTTTGAAAAGCAAATGAAAATACCATAGCGCCACCTAGTGGCAGTGATATTGTTAACCTTTACAGCTTGCTCCTTGGTGCAAGAGGATGTACCAAATTTTCACTCCATAATTAAGGAGGTCGTAGCTTGTTTGTTTGGTGCAAGCAAGTGCTATACGACGGGCCAGGGCTGTTCACCGTGACGACATAATTCCTTATATGGTAACGCGTTATCGGTTATCAGCGCCAGTCGAATGTTCGCACAGCATGCTGGGAGACCAGTCTCACTCAAGAAGGCTGCGTTTCAATCAACATGGCATTCCTTAATACGAGTATTCGAGCGAGTAAATCAACGGTCGGAAAGAAAGGCAAAGTTCTTCGTAGTCAAGCCAGGAAAATTGTATGGAATGTCTGCAGATTCATTGAACAACAAGGCATCTTCACTGCTAAGGCTGATTTGGAAGTACAGACTGGATAAGTGACCGGCGTGTTGTAACCAAGGCCAGCTGAGATAGTAGCTGCGTTCCTGGCGCCACTCCAGAAATGCAGCTTCTATCTCAGCTGGCCTTGGTCAGAACCAACAGTTCGAGAGATCGTACGTAAAGTTATGAAGTCAACGAATCGGCTAACAGTGGGTCATATTTATTATTCCAAAATTTTAAAAACGACGAGGAAATTTCAATGCGAAGCTTCTCGAGGAGTCGAGATGCTCAGTGGAATGAACTACGAGTAAGTAAAGGGAGGCAAGGAGGCGCGCTTTGTCTAATGACAAGGTGCACAGTTAACGTAACTGATCGATAAACACAGGCAACCTTATACTGCACACTGATTGGCTGATGGCTGTCATGTGTGTATGTCGTCATGGTGAACAGCCCTGGCCCGTGGTATAGATAGTACTAGATAGCGCTAGATGTTGCCAGATTCTGCCTACTTTCAATTGGTGATAGTGCCATTTGAAACTACTCCATTGTTAGTTTTGGCCTCTGGCAGATTCCTTTTACGGCTAACATTTTCAATTAAGTAATCACCATTGGAGTAACCCCAATTAAATTTAGCAATTATAATAGCATGTTACTGGCTGTCTTTTGAGCGTTTCCTTATGTTTAATCCCATACGACATGATGGTTTACTATTTTTTATGAAAAATAATCTAGCCTATGCATTTCGTCATACCGAAGATTTTTGTCATGGCCCTATTTATCCCAGTTTTCCAAGTTCGGTATGTTTATACTTTACAGGTCTATCGTGGCCTAATAACGTTCATTCCAGAACCACCCATCCAGATTTAGAAAATTCAACATTACTGGAGAGGTTGGCTAAACACTTGATGTCATGCATGCTATTCATTGTTACGTCAGCCATCAGACCACCTACAAGTACAAGCCATACCCAACAAACGTCAACGCTCCACATGACTGGTGGATTTGCAAGGTACTGTGGGAGACATCAGGAACAACATTTCGAAGCGGTAGTTGATTTCCACCGTAATTTTTAGCTTGCGCTTTCACTTAGCTCCACTGTCGGTTAAGAGCTTATCGACCAACTTTGGATGGTCTATCAATTGCTCGAAAGGTGATGTGGTTTCTGCTCAACACACGCTTATAAATGAAGGCGCAAAAGCGAGTTTACGAATAGAAACATCTAGGCTACGTAATAGTTATTGGTGAGAAACGGTTACGGAGTATTATACCACGGCTGCGATGATTGGCCCGCCGAGAGTGGGAAAGCCCGTCGAGTGTGTAGCATGAGACAGATTTTCCCACTCATGGCGGGCCAATCATCACAGCTGTGGTATAATACTCCACAACCGTGAGTTTCTCACCAACAACTAATTTATACCACGGTTGAGATGTCAATTTAACTCGTATAAAATTAAAACGTTTTTGTGTTTGTGAAAATTGCTTCAAGATATACGGTAATAAGGATGTCGATATATGAATCAAGGACATTCCATTTCAGTTTGTGTGGGGGAGGTGGGTATTAGACGGACGAGTCCTTTGGAAATTAGCTCAAGTTTGTGGAGGGAGGGGGAAGGAGGGTGGGAGTTAAGACAGACGCGTCGTTTGGCTGGAAGCTTCAAGTTTCCAAAGGAGAATGTTGAGAGGTGTTCGAGCCACTTGGAATCAATTTTAGGTAGTGTTGGCAGGAGCCTATAGAAAACAACAGGATTGTGTGTGGCTAGTCTATGTTAGGAGTGAATAATTTAGTACGCTGTACTGCGCCTACACCAATTTGTCTAAAATCAAAGCTGAAACGTATCACGCGAAGCAGACATGTCCCACTAAAGCAACGCTCTATTTTATTGTTGGCTAGAGCAACTTACAAACAGATTGTCTGTCTGTTAAGTATTTTTATTATTACTTTGACATTGTTCCATGATAAACACTTAATGTTTAAAAACAAAGGACCGAAAATTAGCCTTGAGAACGTGATGCACACCTCTAACTACCTCATGCAGGGTGACCTGTACTAAGAAATTCGTACACCACTATAGACGCTCCTGATTTAGCAGTGTAGTGGAGACACGCTCCTGTTGTTTTCTATAGGCTCCCGATATCAGGTATTGGTGTATTCTACTTTACCTGGGACATTCTGGCAAGGTAAGCAATTCTTTTTGTACGTTTGAGAATTGTTTCAAAAACAATTTGGAGGGGGAGGGAGGAGTTGACGGAGTGAATAAACTTAGCTATGGGCTATGCATGTCGGAATTAGCAGGGATAGGATTTCATTCGGGACATTCTGGCAAGTCAAGTAGTTCCTTTTGTACCTTTTTACTGAGTTACGTTTTTCGACGTCGTATTTGGTCGTTGGTATGGGCGTTCCCGGTCACGTGAACCGGAAGTGCCAAAGGTATGGGCTATCGTCAAAAGTTTAGGGTAACTTGATAACCCACACTTTTTTGCGATGATACACACTTCCGGTCATGGTTAACAGGATTAAAGTGGTACTATCACCGATTAAAATGCGAACGAAAATACCGTGGCGCCATCTAGCGGCAATGATATTGTTAATCTTTATAGCTTGCCTTCAGGTGCACGAAGACGAACCAAATTTTCACTCAATAATTAAGGATGCCGTGGCTTGCTTGTTTCGTTAAAAGAAATGCCGTTATGCATTCCTTCGCTTGGTGCAAGCAAGTGCTAGATGGAACTAGATAGCGCTAGATGTTGTCAGATTTCGTCAGCTCTCAATGGTGATAGTGCCACTTTAACCTATTGAAATTTAGCATGGCGTTGAGTTGGCGTGACGTCACAGCCGTGGTATAATATGTAATAAACATGTACGAGCAAAGGGTGAAGTAGTTTGTAGTACCCTTTTTGAGGCACCGAACTCTGCAATAATATTCTTTTTTTTTCATTCTCTCTAGATATTTTGAAAGTTAACGATTATGACATGTTGGTGACGTCATTTGCCTTAACTCGAATTTCAACGAGCAGAGAACAAATGTTAGTTTCGTAGTACTTCAGAAACGTGGTAAGAGCCATGACAAAAACCTCCTACGTGAGACCTCCCCTACACACTTAGGTTAGCTGTGAGAGAGAAATAAAATGTATACTTTTCTGGGAGCCTGTTCGTCCTCACTCATTGCCGGCAAGTACTCTGCTTAGTCGCAACCACGTGCGCGCTGTTTTACTTGATCTTGATTATACTTGTTATAGTTCGAAAGCTTAAAAGACTTGTTGTACACTAACGACGAACTCACTGATTGTAGAGGCTCGTTATTCTGACGTGGTGTCTGAAACGTATTCTTATCTCTGGTATACATATGATGTCAGCTTCAACTGTTGACTGCTATAGTAAATTCATGGAGAAAATGTAGCGGAACCCACCAAGGCGGAAACAGCCACGGCCATATAGTTAGACCATCGGCCCCAGACGCTCTCACACTGATCAAGGGAAGGTTGGGATCGGCAACTATGGGATGTTTTTAAAGTCAGCGGCTTGCGAGTTGCTTGGAAGCGAGGCAAGCTTTCCCGTTTTTTAATTCAAGCCGCTTGCCGCTGAGAAACTTTTCCGTCGTTTTTAAAGTCAGCGGCTTGGCAGTCGCTGGCCAGCCAACTAAGCGAGGATAAAGTGTGCTGAGTTCGCTGAGCTTACGCAGCTATGGGGACACGATGTGCGCAAGCGCCACTGCTGCAGAGCAACAATCGGGAACAATCCTAATACATGCGATAAATCTACGTGATATATGCGTGATAAGTACCATGTTGATAGCTGCCAGCAGTTCAATTGCTTAGTCTTTACTCTCATTATCTTAAACGCTACTAATAATGCGATAAAACAGAGAAAAGAGATATAACAACTGCTTTTGTCGTTGTCGGCCATGTTTGTGCTTAGTAAGCTTCAAATAATGTCGTTTTTAATCTCAGCTTGAAAATGGGAAAAGCGGAGAAAGCCAAAACCAAGCAAACTCAGCGCTCAGCAAGCAAGCCGCTGACTCACCCCACCCCGCGAGCGCAGCGAGCAAGCTAGCGAACGCTTCGCTTCATCATCATCATCATCATCATCTTCGCTCGTTTGCTCGCTGCGCTCACGGGCTGGCGTGAGTGTTCCGGCATGTACGCGATTCGTGTGCCTAACCCCTGTGTTTAAAACGATAATTTTTAATTTCTCCCAGCTTTATGTGACGTTAATTTTAAACTAATTTCACGTAAGTATTTCTCTGCGGTTTGGAGTAAAAGCGACACGTTCGTGTATCAAGAGTGTTTCAAGGAAAGACCGGTTACATCTCAGTTGACCTTCTTTTGGGCTGTAACCAACGTCCACAGCTGACGGAAAGCAGCAACATGGCAAATCACCAAATCACCCAATCAGTGTGTTCGGCAACTATAGCACGATCTAGTCACGTGTGCTATTTTTCACAACTATTCTCTTACATCAAGAATTTACAGGTTCTAGCTTCCATGAATTGAGTGATTATGAGAGGTTTTGCTACAGTATTGCATGATTCTATTTTTTGCCTTGCAGATCTTCCACAAATTATTTTGTATGTGTGTAAATATTATTTATCGTCTTTTTGTATATACAATAGCATACACACATATACATACGATCAGGAGCCTATAGAAAACAACTATAGTTTTCTATAGGCTCCTGATACGATACATACGTATGAGTATCATCTCATGAAATGTATTGCATCCTTACTGAATGCAGGCTGTACAACCTTGGACGAAGTACAACCGTGTCCTGAGGCTACTAGCCTTGATGTTCGAGCTCCGGTCACAGTCCAACTAATCTAAACATTGACCAGAAAACGTCGGTGAAAGACCTTGAACAAGCCAATTTTTCCGATTTTCCTAATCTGGTAAAGCAGTAAGGTGAAGAGAAACGATGCTGCACGGGTGTTTCTATGTTTAGCGTGAATGGTGTTTAAAAAAAAAAAGTCTGAAACACGCCGTAGGAGCTCTTTATTAACATTTGGATCGTTAATAGTACGATCTTGTGCAGCGTGAATCGCATGTTGTGAGAGTGAGACTGAGAAGACCTTTTTAGATCTGCGAGGATCTAAAATGCTTTGTGATCAAGAAAATTCCGTTGATGGGCTGCAGAATCTGCAGAATGGCCATCTAGTGCCATATGAAAGTGCAAAAGGTGACAATGACAGTAATCAAGCAGTTGCTGGTTCACCTTATGAGTGTTCGTCAAAAGATGAGACGCAGGAAGATTTAGCTTTGAGTGACAGTGAAGTGCACATGGTAGACGACAGTCAAACGTCGGGTTGTGACGAGGATTTATGGGCTACAAGAAAAGATGACATCTTAAATCGAGTTTCTCACAGTTCAGCTCACTTTAAGAGCCAACAGTTTAACGAACCAGATTTGACATTTCCTCAGAAGAAGGAAATTGCTACAAATATTTTAGACACCAAGCCAGAGTTATTTCTCTATCGGTTTGGGAAATTTATGGTAAAAGAGGATTTAGAATATTTCGAGCAGTTCAGAGACAATAATTATGAAGTGGCTTATTATATGACCGAACTAGAAAAAACCTTGGATGTATCCAAAAATAAAGTGAAAATCAAGAACAGGCGTTATGAAGCGTTGCAGCGCCTGGTGAAGCGGGGTGAATACTTTAGCGACTCAGAAATGAAGAAACGAAATCCTCTTATGTTTGAGCAAATGATTGGCCAGTACATGACGGAGGAAGAGAAAGAAAAACTTGATCAAATTGATTATGCAGATTTGAGGTTGGTACGGAAACTGCGAGTAGGGTGATGTAGAATAAGGATGGGCTGTATCAAAATTCCGAATACCGTACTAGGGTTCGTACGCTAGTTGTAAAAGTCTCTGTACTCTAGTTGTAAAAGTCTCTGGGATTTAGTTATGCCTTTTTCCCGTCCTTGAAGTATGGAATTCTGACAGATTGTCAAAATCAGGTTAACAAAGCCTGGAACTTCCTGACAGAAATATTTAAAGGATAATTCGGAGCTGTAAGGCCGGTTGTCACCAAACTAAAGTTTGCAACATCTAGCACTATGTAGTTCTCTCTAGCGCCTGGGCGCAGCAAGCAAAGGAATGCACAAGGAAATCTTTTAACACAACAAACAAGTCACATGCCTCCTTTTGGTACGTCCTCATGCACCTGGAAGCAAGCTGTAAAGGTTAACGATATTACTACCACTATATGGCGCCATGGTAGAATGTAAATAATCTACCGTGACGCCATCTAGTGGTAGTAATATTGCTGACCTGGGCAGCTTGATTTCAAGTGCATGAGGACGTACCAAATTTTTACTCAATAATTAAGAAGGCACGTGTCTTGTTTGTTGTGTTTTTAGCTTGCTGAAGCCAGTCCAGTTTTGAGGTGTTAAAAGATGTTTCGTTGTGCATTCCTTTGCTTAGTGCGAGCAAGCACTTGGGAGAACAGTGCTAGATGCTACAAATTAGTTTGGTGGTAACCCGCGTTTAATATTCAAAAATACTTTGCCACTGTAAATCAACTGAAAACATTCATTCTTGTAAACATTGTTGGTCAACATTTTGCCGGTTGACGAAAAAAATGGTATAGCATCCACTCAAATTGTTCTGTAGGGCTAGCCTACATATTCGACTGTGTTTGCTCTCATCTTCCATGATTCTACTGTTTTGGTAGAATAAATTTAGCATCAAAATTGGAATACTAAGACTGAAAAAAAAGGCATGGAAAGCTGGAAAAGGCCTATTATTTGGTATAAATAACAGCCTACAAACAAGGGGTCGGACGTAAGGGAAAAAACATATTCGAATATTCGCCAAAATAATATTTGAATATTTGTTCAACATTTTTTCCACGTTTATGCCCGACCCTCTCCCTCAAAAAAATCTATGTTTCATTACGGTAAATACCTAAGTTTTATTTAGTCTCTTGGCAATGCAGGGCATAGGCCTACATAATATAACCACAAGTTTAATTTATTCTATTAGGCAAGGCAAATTGGAAGGCATACATAATACGACCCCTGTACAGAATGACTGAAATTTACGAAAGTAACTTTTCTTTTTGGGTATGATATTGAAGTTGACGTCATGTATCAAATGCCCTGGTTGACTTCCTCATTCTTAGTTCTTAAATGTTTTAGGGAGATGCTATGCGCATTCGTAATCTCCACCCCATCTCCTTCCTCCACTTCGAAGTGAGCAATCCAATACGCATGGATCTTTCCCACTACAGATTGGTTGGGTGGGAAGGCAAGGAAGCGTAGTGCGGACTGACTCGTATTCGAGAAGCCCACAGGAAATTTAAAATTACATAGAACTTTTTTGTGTGAATATTCTAATGGAATAGCCTATATCCTATTTGAATATACTCTTAGCGATTCAAATAGGATATATTCCATTCAAATAATCGTCCAACCCCTACTACGAACCTGAATTATGATACATCGGGGAAAAACCATATTGCGATATCGTTAAAGTTTTGAGTAAAAAAAGCTATTGTTGTGTCCCTCACTGCACCAACTTGGAAAAATGTTCCTGTGGGTGCCAACTTGTTATACTGAAACCTTTCTGTCTTGATTTTAATGTTTCCTTGGTGTGGCTGTGTTGTGTTCTGAAATTTAACAATTAACATACTATTGGCCTTATTCACCATAAGTAGCATACTGATTGCACTGTCAGTTAATGATGATGCTTTTTATGTGAGTATGTGAATCGTTGTTTGCGGCCATGTTGTGAGAGACTAATATGCAGCTCTACAGCCATTGGGTACCACGATTTTTGGGGCCCCCGGTCTATTACCAACTGCTTTAGTATTAATGTTAGACACCATTTAAGCTAATCGAAGCAAAACAAATACCCGTACATAAAAACGTTGTTGCTGTTACTGAACTTGCAGTTAAAATTATTGATGCTGTATGCTAGCCATAGTTTGTCTTGTAGCGGATAGTTGCTGTAGAGCTTTTCGTCTCTTGGGATGAGCAACTATCCGCCGCAACACTAGCCAGATGTGATGACAATACAAACAGTTGACAATGCATAACCATCAAAGGCAACAGCAGGTCGAAAAATTTATAAACTAAAGTGTTTATGAAGAGCGTTTCTTAGACAGTCTACAACCATTACATAGTTACTGGAGTTGTTCTCGTAATAGTTTGTGCTCAGTCTTGTAGTTATTATGGATGATTTTCATGGCCATCACCTATACCTACAACATTTTTTGGGTCATTTACCTAATTATTCGGTAAGAAAATGGATTAGCACAATGATGAACTGTTGGAGTTCTCGTCATTCAGTAGCAGGCAGAAAACCGTTATTTCTAGCTAGTTTTGCTGTTCACATGTAACCGCAGGCTGTTTTTCAAGTCACCGTTTCAGCAAACAGGGCGTAACTTCAGTAACCAACTGCTTATTTCAACTTTTCCCATTTAATGAGTGTTGACTGGCATTTCATGTAGTGTTGCATGGTATTGATTCTTTGCAGGACGGTACGGTACGTTCTGAAAACGGCGGTCTATGATAATATCACGGTAATTTAGGAAATAATTTTGCGCTGTTATCCACTTGAGCACAAAAGAATCAAATGTGGCTCTTAGCATTTTTTTTACTAAATAGCGGAACTTCGCGTTCATCGTGATGGGACGCTGCGACATCGATCATAAATACAAAATCGCTCGTACGCGATTGTTACTGAAGATCGGCTCCCTCCCCAATTCCCCCCACCTTTCCGCACTGTGAGCAAGCAGTGGGGTTGTATTTCACTCGCTCGTGCGAATTTCGCACTTTCGCATGCACCTTCGTCAGCACCATAATCACAGTAATACCGCTGCTACGATAATACCGTGGTGCTAAAAAAGGAACGATACTGATACCGTAATTTTTTTTTATCGTCAATACCGTGAGTACCGCTTTTCCGTGTAACACTACTTTCATGGAGGTTGCTTTACACACCTTAAGAATTATTCATTAAGGTGGGCGAAGCAAAACATTTCGTAATTTTATCAGGCATACGAACCTACATCAGTTAGCCTATTACGTTCAATTTAAAATACTATCATGCATTCATATTTAAATTTTGCTCAAATTATATTGACAGGCTGACGACAATTTTAATGGACCACATTGAAAGAGACCAGATATCAAGTCTGCGACGAAAGCAGCAAGAAGAGGAAGATGCTATGTTCCAAGAAAGTGAAGACGACGATGAGGATGAGGATGACGACGATGTTGTTGTTAATGGCCAGTTTGACTTTAAAAAGTGGAAAGAAAAACAAGGTAGGAACAAGTAGTAAACAGCAGGAACCCGTGTTTTCCTCACAAAACAAAAAATTATCCCTATTTCCATTACACTTTCTACAATGAGAAAAACAATTATTCTGCTGAATTTATAACAAATTCCACGATATGTAATAAAGCTGAACTTGAATTTGGTACTTTCTTGCTGTGTTAAAAAAATCAAGCACAGAGTTGAATCTCTGCCGAATAACTTACTTGGCCTAGGGTAAAATGATAAAGAGTCCTCTGTCGGTTATGGTGACAGAAGAAGGCGTTCCAGTATGTGATAGCAGTGAGAGGTCAGGTGTTATTCCTGCAGGAGCCTGCCCACCAGGGCATTTAAAAAATAACACCAGACCTCTCCTCCATTTTCGCACACAAGTGAAGAGCCTTCCTCCAGCCACCAACAAGTGAGGAAAAAGTTACCCGACAGTTGACTCTAGCAGCGTGCCGTTCAAAAACATTCATGATATTGATGTAGTGGAAGTGATTCTACCACCTAAGTGCGTGACGAAGACAAAAGACTTTTGTTGAAAAACATTAGTAATTCCTGCTGAAAATTCACAGTTCAGACTGATTCTGAAGATTCTTGTTTGGTTTTTGCGTAAAAAACTGAAGTAATTGTAACATGCTAAACTTTTTTGAAGCTAGTCCGTGCTATATGCAGTTTTTTTTTCGTTCAAAATTTTGTAATTTGGCATAGAAGTACACCAACCAATTGATGAGGTTTTCTGTGAAAATAGGTGAGTGCGAATTTTGTAATTCTCAGTTTGGTCATCATTTCTAATTTGCAAAAAAGGTCAGTTCTAAACAGAGACTCGGGCTTTTTCACCTTTTTGGTACAGACATTTGGAAAACAAGAATATTAGCAACCAAAATAAGTAGAAGAATGTGTCCTATAATGTCCTAGTGAAAGTTAAGTAAACTATAAAGTACTCTGAGTAATTAACTGTTTTTTTGTCTGCAGGTGCGCTACCAGTAGACCAGCCAGTGTCAGATGAGGAGAAGCAAATGTTCCGTGATGAATTTGTTCACAGTATGCACCAGAGTTTCTTACTGGGAAAAGATGAAGAATTTGATTACAGGTAACACTTAATGAAAAATAACTATGGTAACGATTTTATTCTTTTACAATCTGTGCTTCACCATGTTTTATAAATGCTCATTCCAGTGCTGTGGATAATAATGAAGATTATGATCCATGGGATCCATACCAAGATGAAGAAAGTTATTTCGACTCGGAAGAACCACAGATTGCAGAGTCAGAAGAAATGGCGAATTCAGAGGTGGTGAATGAATGTAAATAACTTGTTTTATTAAAATCTTTGTACATAAGAATTATTGTACAATTCTTACTCACTCTACTTTCAAGCTATTATTTGAAGTACTGTTGTGGTACAGTAATCAATTTGTAGTTGTACTTGGTCCGTAATTGGTAAAGATTGAATAGTGAACATGTAGTTAGTATACAGGGTGGTCCACAAAAAACTGACGACCGAACATTAAGTCCAACTTTTCTAATTAGCACCCCTGAGAACCAGGATAGGACAAATCAAATCTAATGAAACGGGACGATTTCTGTCCTTCCCTGGTCAGCAAAGATCAACAGGACAGCAACACTTTTCCGATTTTACCCTTCTCACTGTGATATAACTGTTGGCTTTAGCATTAGCTGCATGTGCTACCTGGCCCGGAACTAAATCCCAAACCCCAACAGGTTCGTTTTCTTGTAGTGTTAAGTGAAAAAAACATCTAACATCGCAATCCCTGATTGATTTAATCTATCATTGCGTTTTGTTCCTCTCATCGCATCTCGCCATGGTTTCCTCCCGGAAAGCCTATCTTCAGCTGCCGCCTTCAAAGTCCTTCTTCACCGTTGATGGATTATCTGACGCCGCTCGTCTGCCAAGCTACCAGCCAACCAACGAACCATCCGCGCGACATGCGTGCCTCCAACATCACCACCAACATCTCTAACAACGCAAATTCCAGATTTGGTTATATCTGTTGTTGCGTTTGTTTCTTGTCATCGCATTTTATCGACCTTGTCCACTTCACCCTCCTCGATCACAACTCATGGGCCTTCACCAACCATACCAAATCGACCCACCACTCCCTCTTCGCCCGGATCATGTGCCTTCGCCCTGACCAGACCATGGAAGCCCTCAACACCCAAGACGGCCGTACCTTCTCCCGCAAGCCACTGCCTACTGCTCCGACCATCGTGGTCTGACCTTCGCCAGCCACCTCCACCCCCCGTATGCCACTTCGCCTCCACTTGCTGCCGCCCAGCTTACGTCGATGGATTGTGTGAAGCCGTTTGTCTCCCACATGGCCGACCAGTCAACGAACCTCTAGCCGCTGTGTGCGTGCTCTCGCCACTGCTACCCGCTAATCGAACTTCGCAATCCCTGATTGATATAATCTGCAATTGTGTTTGTTTCCTTTGTACACATTTTCATCTTGTTTTTCCCGAAAGTCTGCCTCTCCGACCAGCAGCCACCACCCGGCTCTCGTTGCTAATTAAATTCTCGGCCATTCTTCGATCACACCTCACACATGACGTCAAACTGTTCAGGCTGAATCCACTGTTGTGGCCGTTTCCCTGGCCCGCTTCGCTTTTGCCCACCTCGCACGGCCCACAGCCGCTCAAGTTAACATCCTCAGCCCTGCCACCGCCTTCTGCCTCTTCTCATCAAAGACTGTCCCACCAAGAAAAAAAAAATCATTGACTTCAGGACAAGGTTCTTCGCCCAGGACGACACCGCCCGTGAACCTCTTCACCCCACCGACTTCCACCTCGACTCCCGTGGTTGGGTACACCGTTCGCCCACTACACGTCCAAGCCAACCCATCAACCGCCCACTGCTCCGGGTGTATCTTCACTACCATCCCCCTCATAATTAACGAAAACAGATGTTCCAGATTTCGATTAATCCGTTGTTGCTTTGGTTCTCTTCTTATCATTTTCCTCTACATGTCCAAGCATCCTCATTGTCAATAGAAGAACATCACTCCACATAAAGTAAAACGACACTACCTCGCAGATTAGGCCTAATCCGCCGTTATGTGCATTTCTTCCCCCGTCCTGCTTCACTTTGCCGTCGTCACTCCACTCAGGCTTTGGCCATTCCACGGCCCAACTTCGATCAATCATGCGCCCACTGAAAATTGCACTCTCTTCTGACTGTACCTGGAAGCCGTACATTTGTTCTCCCCAATAACGACATCCAACCACCACTATCATCCCCACATGCAGCAGTCCTTCCGTTCCGACCCACTGAACTATCTCTCCGCTATTCAGCCAGCTAGGTTGTCATAACCAGTTACCATCGTTCTGCCACTTTGCCTCCGACCGCCTCCTCATTGACGGCCGGCCTTGTCACACCAAAGGCCAACCGAACGGCTGCTTACCACTACAAACTAAGAGACCAACGCAAGCTCTTACTTCAACACTCCCAATCACCGTATCTGCAACTCAAATAACATCCCATGTTGCCAAACCTCAAAGCAAACCAAGCCTTCATTGTCAGCCCTAAACCCTTCCAAGGCGTTTCAGGGGTCATGACAATGACTACAACTAAGAAGAACCCTGTGATCCTAAATAAAATCGAAGATCCTCCAACCGGTCCTCCATTCAAACTCGACAACGTTTCATTCATCTCGAATCAGACTCACTCAGCTCTTCACAACCCAAACCCCTCGCACCGTCAACCAACCCTCGAGGCCACCCTGGACTTACAAATTTCATAATCACGTTCTACACCTATCACTTCGTCAAGACAATTTCAAAAAAAAAGAGAAGAAAAAGAAACAAAAGACCATCTTCCAACCATCCCGTGTCACAAACGGAATCACTTCAGGCCCACCACCTCTCAACACAACCCCAAAACCATCAGCGCTCAAGGTCTGAATCACCACAACTCTTCCCAGCAGGCCCCTCGGGACCAAAGGCTGGAAAAATGTTGCGAAACAACGCTTTGGTCTTCCCGCAAATGACATCTTGCAACAGTACCACAATGGCAAGAACTAGAAGCGGCAGGTCTCAGTCACCTTCATCCCGCAAGCAAACTGAACCTTGTCAGGAAGCCTATCACAAGCTATCCTGGAAGAACTGGAAAAATGCAACTGTGCTGGAATCATCTCAGGAAGGAAAAAAACCGACCCCCACCTAGCTTGCGCCCGCCACCGTTCATGTGACTACTACTGTCGACTGTGTTCCATATGCAGAGCAATATCTCCAAAACAATGGGCTGCCATCCTTAAAAAGAGACGCAAAAGCACTCGCAGGAAAATTCAGATGCAAGAAAAAAGAATGCATGAAAGTTTTCCAAATGTGCCACCAACACCAGGAAATACCACCCGTTTATCGGACATTGTGTCTCCCATCAGTTCCTCAACGCCATGTTCATCCAACCCTTCTCCCTTGAAATCGTCCCTTGATCTTTGTCCCATCGAGAAACCTACGGATCGTGAACTCTCAATAATCTCAGAAGTATCTGAAACCTACAGTAACTCCCTTCAAAGCAACGTTGAAGACACTACCACCCCTATAAGTCTCAATTTTTCATCCGACTCAACCTCCAAATGTCTTGCCACAACCACCCACAAATCAAGCGAAAATACCAACGAGTGATCCAACTGAAATCCAGCCCCCATGGTCACCGCCGGAGGATCTGAAAAAGATGATCTCCAAAGGACTACACCTCACCAGCAGCCAAAAGAAAAAACTGAAGAAAAGCTTAAAGGACTTGCATAAAACCCTGTGCACAATCTACAACCATACATTTGCAATCTGCACAGCCAACGATGACCATATTTCTAAAATACAAGAACAAGACAAGACCATAGCCGAATTGAATGGGAAAGCAGATGCCATGAACCCAAAAAAAACTAGCAGCAACACCGATATCATCACCAAAGCCTTGGCGCTTACGACATCAGACTATCTGCATCACGCAGACCACACTACAAAAGATCACCAAAATGGCCACTTAACAAACAGCCCCCCTCGTCAAAACAAACTGACCCCCGTTATTTTTAACCGGAAGTGCAAACGCCGCCACCTCCGAACATTCCACTAGACCCAGCCTCCGATTCATTCACATCCATCGCCAAAAATCCATTACCAGTGATTGACACCCAGATGAACGATTGGCGATCGGCATCAATGAACCTGCCAAAAGAAGAATATTCTACACATTCGTTATGGCAGTTTGACGACAACAAACACTTCATTCCAGCCAATCCCATTATGAAACAATATTCGAACTCAATCACCAGACCTTGCCTACCTTGCCTATCCTATACCTCTACCTCTACCTTGCCTATCGTGCAGATCTAAAGCTAAAGGTTTCACCTTTAACTTCTCCACCCGGGCAGGAAACAAGAAAAAAGAAAGACCCGGGCAGGAGACATTGTGGAATTCACCCAAGACACGGAAAAAAAAAAAGAAGAAATCGAAAAGAAAAAGAAGGAAATTAAAGAAAAACCCTCATTCCACGAACCCGCAACCGCAACCCTCAAAAAAAAAAAAAGAAGAAAAACCACAAAACCTCCACAATGTCCCCGTCCTGCAACCATCAAAATCTCCTTTGGCGGTCAAAAGACTCATGTGCTCCATCATCACCACCATTCCTATTGAAGATGATAATGATGGAAACAGCCTTCAATCAACCAGCGCACTGCAATCAACAATCAACCAAACTGAACTACAATCAACTTTCCTCATCTTGTTTCCAGTCTGCCACAAAGTACAGCAACCGAACATCAAGACATCAACCAAACAGGTAATCAGACCTTTATCCAACCATCATCCTAAACTCTACGTTTAAACAAGGATGACTCCTCCCTTGACTATTCTGTCTGATAAGTCACAGAGTCCATGACTCTGAGGGAACCAGCTCGCAACCCTAGGGCACCCGTCATGGTGACACCCATCACCACGTGTGACGAGGTCCACTGTGAATGCAAAAAACATAGATAATCTATGTTTCCAAAGGGCAACTAGAAACAATATTTTGCCAGACCTCCTGCGTTGGCCAGCTGAAAATTGTTTATATTGCCTGGAGAAAATATACATTACCTGTACCCGCCCTACCTCCCCTCTTGAGTCACCACCATGATAGATTGAGAAGGACAAACAAGGACGCACCAACACTGCATCAGTAAGTCGACGTGTTGCTTGGTACAGAAATGCTGAAGGAGGATAGTAAATTAATATGGGATTGACGTATGCAGTTGGAAAGGCAGCATAAACTCAGGACACTACTATACATTCGGAATGCATGGTGCACTGAAACGTATACATATTGCACATCACATATAAAAAAAAAACCATCTCCTAACTTTTGCTATTGCGATACGGCAAATGAGCGATCACACGATCATGTTAGAAACGGCCAGATAAGGATTTCTCACCTGACGCTATTATTTTTGTTTTAAAAAAAAAACCCTGAAAATTTCTTTGCTTTACAGCTTCCCGTCCTTTTCGTTCTTTTTCATGAGGCTTTAACACTTTTTAAATTCGACGATAAAATAACACACAAAAATGTCATACCACAATTTCATGTAGCTAGCTTTTGTTATGTGCTGGGTTTACTGTAAATCCAGTTTTATATTTGAACAATCAAGTTTAAAAAAAAGATAAAAAATTCCCTCCTCCATGCACGCCAGTCTTACACGCAATTCAGCGACATTTAAGGCTAAACTAACGCTGCTACTACTGAGTACAGACTTATTCATTCTAGAGTTGCGCTTTTCAAATCGTGTTTTTTTTAACACCAAAAATTGTTCATCCATACGACATACCTTTGCTAGATGTACTTCTTCCATTCTTCAATACTGTACTCCCACAAAACGAAGAGTATGGAGATTATTCCCCTGTAGTTCATAACAGTTGGCGCTTTTTATTTCTTCCGGCCGCCTACCATAAGTACAACGCAGTTTCGCCTTCAAACCCAAACGATCCCGAAGTTTTTCTCGGAAAGTCTAGCCTCTACCCGACCCTCAACCCGTATTTCACCGTCATCTTTCAACATCGCCACTGCAATTTTAGGCTAAAATTTTCGAAAATCATACGTGTAACGCTGACGTCACAACACTGTATATACTATGGACGACGGTTTCGCGTTGACAGACCTCGTTGGAGGGTACCACTTTGTTTTTTCTAATTACAAAATCTGTGAAATCCCTAGTGTTTTAATATTTTACACTGCAACTGTCCCACCCACATACTTGAATTTCGTTGGATCAGAATTGAACAAATGTTTCTGGTTTTTGAGGAGATATCGCTGACGTAAATCGGCTACCCCCGTTTTTTGGCCACAACCGTGTGACACGTCGAATTAAAAAGATGGCAACCACCCTGAGCTGGCCCATTTTATAAGAGGAGTGCGTTGCACATGCGCACTGGGTTGCAAAGCTGGGTGGATCTAAGCGACAAGAAACCTCCAGGGAAGAAACATTCTTCAGAGAAGAATGCAAAAAAAAAACACAGGTAATGTATGTTCCTCCAGGCAATAGAAACAATTCTCAGCCAGCCAATCAGGAGGGCCGGCAAAATATTGTTTTTTTTTTTT
>JAHWFP010023479.1:41685-63206 GCA_023313725.1 Lithobius niger
CGTATTGTGAGACATAATTGCTTACTGTCTTGCCTTCAGGCTGGACCAGGTAGGAGATGTGCAACTTGATCTGACCAGGTTGTCAATGCCATTACCATGTAGGTACCCCAGCCAAGGTTAAATGCATCTTTGAAAAGCAGAGTGGGGGAGGATTGGGGGGGGGGGGGGGGGGGGGACGACTTACACCAACAGAGGGTCTCCTGAGGAAATCTTCCTAGTCCTTCCGCTGTGTCCATTCCTCCTTCCAGAACCAGTGGAGCAGTCTCATTCTCCAGGATCCCATGGGCACCAAACTAGGCATGGCACCCCTCTGCTTGATGACTGCATAAATTTTGAGCGGTCGTAGAACCCTTGGACAAAATAGTCATGATGACAATGCCGAGAGCCTCCATATTCGTTTTCTGGACGATTTGATAAGAAAGCTTGTGAGGGTGCATTCCACTCTGAGGAAGAAGAACAATCTTGCCGGGGTTAAGAGAGAGACTTTTTCTAGTAGATTCTTAGTCCCAATTTATCCAGAGTGTGGAAACAGAACTGCAAGTCTTTTAGGAAAGATTGGTTCCATGGACTAGAATTTTGTGTTGGTAAAGAAGCCCCATTACCGGGTGCAGAACCGATGTTAAAAACGTGGGGGACTGTACAGGTCCAGGATACTGTGAGACGAAACGTGACGGGTGGAATACAGACGGATGAAGTAGGATGTGAAGGTTGGTGTCCTCCAGGTTTATGGACGCCGTGGATCTTCAATGATACTGTGACCGTGGCCAGTGTCTCCATTTTGAATTGGTTGAGATGCCTGAGATTTTCATTTCCTTACTGTGGAAAATACGCTCGATTTCAAAAATTCAAGAATATTTCCTAAACTTGGCGAATTTTCGATAATCTATTACGCTGTTGATGGAAAAAAACATAGCCGACTATCTTCTTCAGGCACATAATAAAGACTCAGAACACCACCGCTTATTTACAGATCATTCGAATTTGGTGTTAACCTGACCTCTGATATTTACAAGAAATATACATGAAGGTGTGCATCCCTACGATGGTTGTGACGTTCATGGGCTGCCGCCATTATTTTGAAGGTCGGTATTCCACTTTTTTCTTAGACGCTAGCGGTAATCTGCAGGTAATAAGAACTGAATTGCAGGATTAGAAGGTCCCGGGATATTTATCAGCACGGCCTTCTCTCGGACCAGGGATTCGAGGTCTCTCAGGTGTGAATCTCTGCTGGAGTTGGAAATGAGCAACGTTTCAGTTCCTTCCCAGTGAATACGGTATGAAATGTCAATTGTTTGGTGTACTGCAATGCCGTTGTTTCTTTTTGGCTCCTGGTATCGCCCATATGTTGCTTAACTCGTGCTCTTACGCCTTTTTGTGTCTTTCCAATATAGACGGCATCACAGTCAGCACATGGCGCACGATAGCCTCCTTCTCTCGTGTTCACAATTTGTTGCATTCTTTCCTCATCTTTCTCATATTTCTTCTTTCTACCTCCTGCTCCCTTGTCTTTTGCTTTTGGCAGGAGCAAGTCTTTCAGTCCCTCTCCTTTTTCCACGTAGGAGTCAACGCCGTTCTCCCTTAGCACCTTTTGGATCCTGCCCGTCACACCGTGAAGGTAGGTAAGACCTACTCTTGGTCTCTTCATTGCTTCTCCATCTTTTTCGTCCAATCTCTTCGTATTACCATCATCCCCCTTAAGCACCACTTGCTGAATTAACGTAATAAGGAAGGGTCGTGCCACTTCTAGATTACTAGAATGTCACATAATCCTGATAAACTCACCAGCTGCAGTGGCCTTCAATTATTGTCCCAATGGGTGACCAGAGTTAAAAGGAATACCTCTTTCAGAAGCAACATTGACGTTTTTTAATGCCCGAGATTAAAGATCAGTTGTGTTCTGCCTTTCTTTTTGGCGACTACCCTAACCAAGCTGTAGAAACCTGGTGTGTTTGCGGGTGATGGTCATATTGCCCCTTTTTGAATGAGTTCCTCACTACTTCTGCCAGCAGAGGATCCTCTCTTTTATTTTTGAGCAGGGGGAAAAGACCTGTGGTGAGGAAGGGAAGTTCGCGAATGAAGAAATGTAGCCCTGACCCACTAACGATGTAACAAATGCATCTTGAGTAACTTATCGCGCCGTGGTGACATGAAATATCATCTTGCCCACCACCTGCCGGTAAAGGGGTGCAGGCAGCCTCATTCGCATGTCAGGTTTTAGAAAGGCTCCTCTATCGGCTTCTTCCTCTTGGTCCCAAATGGCCCTGTCTTGGAAGTGATCCATCTCTTTCTTGGGTGTGTCAGTTGAATCCTTTTTTAACTTTCTGAAATCCTCCTCTTCCAATCGGTGGTCGAAAGCGCCTCTCGTTAGAAGTGCCCGCATGTGTTAGGGGGTGTGAATTCCCTAGAGGCTCTCGAAATGTATGGGCCAATGATACATTTTTGATAGGTACCAATCTGTGGACGATGAGGTTTAGGTGGTGTGACTATTTTAAAATTTTCTTTCAAGTATGGCACTACTTCGAGGAGTAGGTTTCTGTTAAAGCGAATTGCTGTTTCATGGAACAGAAGAAGTCGAAATTGACCTCGTGTCTTTCGGGATGTCTGACGCTGTTTCCAGGAAAGCATCCCTCCAATGAAGAACAGAATTCATCACTGCCATCACGCTCTAATTCATTGAGTGTGCGTGGAAGTAGGAAGTCTTTCTCATGAGTTGAAGGCAGTGGTCATGAATGCTGACGTCTCTTGATTCCACTGGTTCAGACAGGTAAGTTTTAAGGGCTGTCGTGGAGGCCGAGTAGACTAAGTCTGCATGTGAACTGTCTCCGAGGTTCGTTCGAAGAATTCGCTCTTCCACTCGTTTCAAAGGGATCTTGACTGAAGATGGTCTGAGGAGGTGCGAATCATGCTCCATTCTAACTTCATCTTCGCTGAGAACTCCGCTTCTTTGAAAGCCTTACATCTCCATGTTTTGGGGACACAAAACCTGCCGTGTTTGAAGCAGAAGGAAGCCTTTTTTACTAGCATCATGAGGGGATTAATGGACCCCAACGTAATTGTTGACTTCCTTCCCGGAGAGAACCTCCTAAATCCAGAATGCTTCAAAAAAGAACCTGGGACTGTTGGAGATAAAGGCCATCAGGTCTAAAAAATTTGGAAAAATAGTCTTAGGAGGGTCAGCAGTATTTGCTTCGGTGGTCGACTTCTTGCAGAAAACGGAATAAATAAACAGAACAGAATTCAGAAAACGGCAGGTAATGGTATGTTATATCCACTTGTTCGTTCCGTGGTCATCTGACCATTTTTCGGAAAAAAAATCGACTATATCTCGAAGTTCAAGTCAATTATGTTGTAAGGAGGGTTATTCCTTTCCCCTTCTTGTGTCGCCTTAGAATGTCCTAAAAACAGTCAAGAGTTAAGGTCCGGGTCGACAGTTTTAGCAAAGTGATTCTCGAAAGGCAGTGGTATGTCATGTGAACGATGGGTATCCGGAAAAAAACACCCCCGACAAAACGCCTTCGGAAAAAATGCCCCCAACAAACAAAACACCCCCAGGAAAAAATGCCCCTAGGAAAAAACGCCCCCAAATAGGCTAAAATGCCCCAATGGTGGTGATCATAGCTGATCCTCAGATTTAAGACGGCTCATCTATACGAGCATTAGTTTGCTTCAGATAACTTAATGCTCCAAGAAATTTATTTAAAAAAGTATCCTTGCATATTTACTCTCCGTTTACAATTCTTTTTTAGCTACTTTTTTCCTTAAACTAAATTTGTTTCACCGTCGAAAACATCCAGTGAGATTCACAATTAAGCTGATTCATCTGTACAAGCATTCATTTGCTTCAAATGACTTACAGCTCCAAGAAGTTTATTTAAATAATATTTTCGCGTATTTACTAAACTCTCCCCGTTTATAATTTTTACGTACTTAGCTACTTTTTTTCGTAAACTAGCCTTCTTTCTCCTTCAAAAAGTCTATGGTTCCAGAACACCGTCTCCAATTCGTGACATCTCCTATTCTAGGCAATCTCCGTGGAATCTCGCACAATTTTAATCTCGCTAAGTCGTATCAGTTTTTAAGCAAAACAGTAGTATATCTTTTAAGTAAATCAAATACAAACGGAGCGAGTGTCATAAAGGTCTCACAATTGTAATGTCCCTGTCTAAGTTATATAGGTTTTTTAAGAAAAACGGTATATCTTTAAAGTAAATCAAATACAAACGGACAGTGTGTCGCTAGCGGAATCTCTACTCAGGACGTGGAATTGCTCACAATTTAATCCTTTTTTCTTTAAATAAATTTCTTGGAGCCTTACGTTATCTGAAGCAAACTAATGCTTGTATAGATGAACCAGCTCAATTTTGAACCTTACTACTTAAAGAAGTGTAGTTACGAAATGGGGTGAACCTGGAGATGTGAACAAAAAACCATTTACTTAAGGACATTATTTCCTGGGGGCGTTTTTTTTCCGGGGGCGTTTTTTCTGATGAACAATTGAACAATAAACGTAACTGTGGTTCCTAATCCATCTGCGACCTTGACAGCGACAGCTGCTTAATTTCTAATGCTGCTTTGATTGTTACTTCGATTTCAAATGTGACTTCCACGGTAGCTTTGAATTCACCTTCTATTGTGGCTGCGACTGTAATAATGACTGCGGCTTCGACTTGTCTCTGTGACATGAGTGATTCAGGAATCGTGGACTGAGGGTGCAGCACCTGGCCCTTTGTCATTGTCACTTTATCTTTGTGCCTACTCTTATCACTGAGGTACTTTCTTGCCTCTCTCAAAAGACGAATGGGTTGTCCCATTGTTCTTGCCACTTCTCCCTTTCTGAACAGTCAGAAGAGGGAGGTGGGGAAACTGTCAGACCATTGGGAGTTAACAAATTTACTTTCACGGTCAGCATTGCACTGTACTCTCTCATTGCTACTGCACTCGTCACTAGGTGGCTTAGTGGATTTCCTAGGCGATAACACTCCCCGTGGGCCGAGTCTGAGGTTTACATGTAGAATTTGGAGGGGAAGAGGAAGAGATTCTTAGTGATACTGGGAAGTCGCCACTACATAAAAAGGGCGAACTTGAAGACATTTCACACTCAGGAATGTGGTCAGTCATTGATTTCTGTTTCCGCATAGTTTCCACATTCTGTCTAGTGACGTCACCGGTTGTGTTAGCGACAACCACTGCTGACCCCCCATTATTTTCATTGGAGGTACGTCTGCTAGCCTGGCACATTTAGCGGCAGTCGGGGCACTAGGCGGCAATTCTGGGATCATTAAAAGTTTTGGCATCGACTGCTTTCATGACTTTTCTGCAATTGTCACTGCTAAGGAGAATTGAAGAACACCAATAAAATCCACTCTCACATGATTAATGGATATCGAGTTACTTCCCCCCAGTCTGTTTCCCACTTTGTTGCCACGCTCCAAACGGATCGGAGAGATCACTGCTGTAGTGTTCAAATTCACATTATTTGATATTGCCTAGGATAGTGAAGCGGTGGGAGAGAAGTCCAATGGCTCCAAATCAAACTATGTTCGTACTTCATAGCCGATTGTTCAATGAAGAGCTGCCTCGTGAATCGATGGAAGCTGATCTCCTCTTACTGATTCGGTGTGCTGCTTTTTTTTACTACAATGCCACCCCCCCTCCCCATGCCACCTCCTTGAGGCCTGACCACAAATTCTTGCAGATAGTGCTAAAAGAATAAAATTTGGTATACAAGTCATTGTCAGCAGTAGAAACCAAACTATCTATGGAACTCCCGCGAAATCTTCCAAGTACTCTCAGTGCTTCCCCCCATATCTCCGCTCCATGAGGTTGATACCTGAAAAATTCTTGTTGATCGTACTGGAAGCATGCATTGTGGTACACCAGTCATTCCTGCAGTAGAAATTTAACCACCCATGGATCCCCATGCAATACCACCACAGCCTCCACCTCCCCCCCCCCCTTCCTGTGCACCCCCATGAAACATCAATGACCAACAAATTTTTGCTGAACGTACTAAAAACATGCATTGTTGCAGTAGAAATCGAACTACACCCGATGAGATATACCCACTCCCCGGTGCTTCCCTGTGTCATCTCCATGAGGCTGATGATCAACAAATTCTAGTTCCATTTGTACTGCTAAGAATGAGTTATGTACCAATTCATGTTTTAGCGCGATCGGCAAGAATTTGTTGATCAATAACTCGGTGAGTGTGGTGGGGGACAAGAAGGGGCCTTAGGGAGTATCTCAAGGAATTCCATCGCTAGCTCGATTATAAGCTAAGAATTAACTTGTGTACCAAATTTCATGGCTTTTAGCTCGATGTTCATTATTAGCCCAAATTCTGGCCCGTAATAGCTGCACTACACCTGGAGATCGAACCAATGAACCGATGATCAAGTTTTACAGCTTAAAACATAAGTATGAAGAAGGCCTATAGCCTTTGGAACGCTATTTTAATGTGACTAATGTTCTTCTTGTGGAAATTTTGCCCTCACCAAGAGATCGAACCAAAGAACCGATTTTCAATTTTTATAGTTAAAATTGAGTATTATAAAGGCTTTCTTGTAACAGTTATTTTAAGGTGATTACAGTATTCTTTTCTGTGTTGTTCTTGTTGAAACACGAAAAAAAAAAGGTTATTAGTATTAAAAAATACGGATGTAAGCCATAAAAAAACAAAGCCGTAACCGTAAAGGAAAAGATATTCCAAAAAGACATGTAAGCCATCAGCGTTACATGTCGCTGATGTTGCTTTTACACTAATACGTGTAAAAGAAGCTCCGGCTTGTTTTTTGAGTCGCTGGAGATTCTTTTACACGTATTAGTGCGACGCTAATGTCTTACATGTCTTTTTGGAATATCTTTTTCCCCTTTAGGGCTCTATAAGTTTTTTTAAGGCTTACATCCGTATTTTATACGCTTAAACGGTTTTTAATACTAATTTTTATAAAAACACCTTGGCTTTGAGTAAGACAGGCACAATTTTTGCAACTTGTTTTAAATAACTTGCATGTTAGTTGTAGTAAAATGTTACTGAGGTTCTCTAGAATTTTGTTGCTCTGCACGTTTACTTGGCTATTAAAACGAATGTAGATAAAACAAATTTTTAAAAAATCTGGAAAAAAAACTGAAGGAAAAAACTGTGTCCTGGTGAAATTCCTTACCTTGCCTGATGAAATTTGAACCAAGGCAACTGACTTTTCCTAACTTATAACAATAACAACAACAAACAAAAAAGTTACTGAACAGTTTTCCCCACGCTTTTTTTTCTACGCATAATTAAAACTGAACAATTTAGTATTTGAACAAATGTTGTTGGTTCTTTCTCAATAACGCAAGCCCTTTTGAAGCTGAGCAGTCTTGTTTGAATAAGTTGGTTGATTAATAAAGAGCCTTGAAAAAATGTATTTATCTTTAAAAAAAAACTATTTGAAAAATCTAATTAGTTTTGGAAAAATCCTTGAAAGTGCTTTAATTTTGTGCGAACCCTGCTCTTAACTTTATAACTGTTTAACATCATTTTGAGTTTGCTTCTAAATTAACGCAAGTGCAATACTGTTTTCCTTTTAATGCTCTTTTAATCTGACAAATCTGCCCAATATTTTTACTATTTTATTTCTCCCAGTTTTACTTGTGTTACTAGCAGATGTGAAAATAACAAATTAGTGTTCATTTTATTGTAGTTTTTCTCATTTTTACAGCCACTACTCTTTGGGTCATTTGTGTTCGGATGGATTTTTTTAAGCCCATCGAAAGGCGATCTGGTCGAATAAATAAAATCTTTCAGGGCTACACTAAGCCTGAATAGCATTACATTTAGTTCAGGTTCTTTCTGGACCCGGAGGGGGGGGGGGAGGCGGGATATAAATTTCCTCCGGGGCCATGGGGAGGATTTCATCGTAAATTTGTAGTTAACTTTTTCACTTTCTCCAGCCTCCTCCCACTTCCTGTTACACGTAATGAACCGGTCCCTTTACAGCATTCTAGTTACAAAGTTAAAGCGAAAATGTTAGTAATATGCGGAATTACGCAAGGTCAGGGGAGGGCTTTTGACTTCACGTGTTATTAAATGAACTGAATTAAGCTCCGGCGGGCTGTTGGATATTCAATAGGCATCAAGAGAACTGTCATGAGGCTACTTTTATAG
The DNA here is from genome assembly GCA_023313725.1 of Lithobius niger. NCBI lineage: Eukaryota > Metazoa > Arthropoda > Chilopoda > Lithobiomorpha > Lithobiidae > Lithobius > Lithobius niger. Next base: position 49,832 of record JAHWFP010023479.1, read on the forward strand.
CTAACAACAGCCCCCGTTTGCATGAGGGGGCTTTCCAGCATTCATCATCTTATGACACGTGTTGCTCTATTCGTGGTGGATTATCGATTTTTTTATTGTTTTTGTTTGCGTTTTCCTGGCGGAGCCAAATGAGATCAGTCGAGTGGAAACTTTCTGAGTCATGGTTTAACACGCTATGCACGTCCAATCATATACACATACAAACGAGACGTGTGGCTCAATTAATAGAACCACAGTAATAGCACTGATTAACCCTTGGATAACTTAAAAGAGAAATTAATAAACAAAAACTAATCGTTAAATGGTAAGGGTAACGGTTAAACGTCAAAGCATAAAACGAACACGGCCAATCTTTGACAGTAAGGGTCTAGGTGTTAAGATTTTGTCAGTAAGATACTGGTAAGCATTAGACACTTACTGCCTGGTGGTCAGCTTCATTAAAAAGTAAAAACGAACTCGTTTGATGCTTAAGGTAAAGTTTAACTGATCCGAAGTCAAAACAGCAAAGGAACACAAATAAACTTTCCTGTAAGGTTTCAGATACTGCAGTGTTGCTGTAATGAATGATTAGTCTATGTGAAACCTTACTGCTGCACACGATACATCAGCTAATGATTGGTGCATTGTACTTAGCTAAACGACATCGCTGGAAATTGTTTAAAAACTAATCGTCTTAGTGCGCTTAGCACAGCTCTACAGGTAATTCAGGGTTCGTGCAAGTCCTTGAAAACCTGGTAATGTCTGAAAAGTAATAATGAAATTCCATGCCTGGAAAAGGGCTTGTAAATCTTGAAAAATGATATATGTAGCATCAGTAGGGTGATGAACAAAAAGTAGACGGCGTGACTGAAGAACACTGACAAAATTTAGCCAAGAAAGTAGTCGAGTGTGTAGCCTTACATTATTCTTCGTTTGTTTGGTTATGAAAAGTTTTGAATTTAGGCTCTGGCTTTAATTGTATTTACGTGCATAATGATGGGATACAGCAGTAAGGTTTCACGCGGACTAAACAGTACAGCAACACTGCAGTTCTGAAACCTTCCAGGAAAGTTTATTTGTGTTCCTTTGTTGTTTTGACTTCGGATCAGTTATACCTTACCTTAAGTATAAAACGAGTTCGTTTTTGTTTCTAATTCGTGCTACTTTGGCTTACCATGTAGTTTAGATTAGCTTGTTTTAATGTTTTGCATCTGTATGAGTTGCGGTTTTCACAAGCCAATACGGAAACACACTCTTTAATCTTCAGTCTACGTGTTGCAGTTGGCATTTGCTGATTGGCATTATTGCACAATAGCAATGTTTAAAACAATGTAAAACAATCAATCAACCCCTGAACCACTTGACCAATTAAAAAAGGCCTTATGGAAAGGGCACATCTACAAAGCAATACCTGTAAAATGAGCTAAGAACCAGTTTATAGGACAAACAGTTTGATCTGTAGAGAGTGTAGTATAAACGTGTTGTGCCAACAAGAACAACAAAAAGCCAAAAATGAAAATCACGATTCCAGCTCAAGTCCAGATCTTCGATGTGACAAACTGGAAATTAATAAAACTTCGTTCACATGTTCACGAAGTCCAACAAATCTTATATACTAAATTTGAATGGAAAATACTGAAAGACAGCTGAGAAATTAAGCATCGAAATTTCGGCTTTAACATGGGAGGTTGACGTCAAACTTACAGTAAAAGCTATCGCCTTTACTAATGAATTAGTAAGCCAATTTTGTAAATATAATTCTAGCCTATTCGGACAGAACTTGTCTACGGTGTAGTTTTTTTCTTTTTGTGCTTGGAATTTCTTTAAAGAACATTAAGAACTTAATTTTCTTGTGAAGTTTGGCGTTTCATTGTTGATGTTTTAGAATTGTTGACTATCTTTATACGAATAAGGTAATTGATGACAACCAATAATGATCGCTGTTGCGAATATGCTGTCATGTTACCAAACTCCCCAAAAATTGTCAACCTAAAGCAAAGCAGTTAACGCACACCTCACTACCATTGGATCTTTATAGGAGGATCTCTTCCAGTTCTTCGTCAAAATGTTATTTATTGCTTTCCTATTTTTAAGGACGAAGGCTGGCTACGGATAGCAAGGGTCTATTGCTTATCTGCCAAAGCTTGTCCGCGTTTCTTCTAGATTTTAACTTTTAGGTGTGACGATGCCTGGTCCTCCCAGTAACGCAGCCACCCTGCCCAGCCCAGCCTGCCCAGCTGGGTACCTGGAGGTTCTTCCAAAACGGTCAACCTGTGTGTGAACCATACACACGCTTCTGATGGCAGTTTGGTACCGTCAATGCACAGAAAACTCAACAGAACGTTCCAAAAGTATCTGATGAAGGAAATGAGCCTTCATGATGATGGCTCCTTCCAAAGTCAGTCCATAATCCATCCAGAATTTGTCGATAAACTGTACCTCGCGCATGCCCAGAATTTCGTAAAAATCAACCTCCTATGCAGGCTGCTCGATTAGTTAGCACCCACAATCCCTCATTTACGTTCAAGGCGGTGTCGCTTCCGTTCACCGGACATATTTTGATCGAAAGATGAAAAAAATAAGTTTGAATATTGGAACATCTGCTACGTAATAAATGTGTACAAGAGCGTTGGACTCTTTAATTCTCGTTTTGCGTTTGAAGTACTCTATTATAGCACTATCGAGTGTGATGTGTTTTGGCAGTAGTACCAAACTGTGTGCATCAGCGGATGTTTTTTTTTGGACATGTGTAGCGGTTTAGGGAGGATCTGCAAGGAGCAGTGAGTAATCTGACACCACTTCCTCTGGGATTGGAGTCAGGTGTGAAGGAGGCAAGATGAGGCATTGACCGAGGTTTCTGCAGTGGGTATTCATGAATGAAGCGACGAACATGTTCGTTGGATAGCTTTCATGTCCGGGAGTGCAAACTATCTGGAGGCACTCCTTGATCGGATCGGGCAAGTTGCAGGAGTGCCCGGTCCATTTTTGTTTATTACTCTGTGTTACTATGAAATTTGTAATAAACAGGTTTATGGCTTACGGCTTATGTGGCTTATGGCTTCTAAATGTTTTAAGGAAATCGGACAATAATAAGTATAATTTCAAAATGGCCACCTGATAACAGGATGGCGGAAATTAAAGATGGCACATTAATTTTTTCAACTGATTACAATTTCTTCTACGTACTAAATTTGAAGGAAATTGGACGATAATAATTTTAAAAAGGCCACCTGATTTCAAGATGGCGGCCATTAGAGATTACTAGTGACGATGGCACATTGACTGTTTCGCTTCGTATCAACTATTTCATATCCATTCTAACTTTGAAGGAAGTCGGACGATAATAGGCCTAAACATTTCAAAATGACCGTCTGATGTCAAGATGGCGGAAATTTCAGATTAGAGACGATGGCAGATTCAATGTTTCACTTGGTATCAACAGGGGTAGCATAAATATAAGAGGACGATAAAGGACGTGTATATAATGCGCTCCTGGTATCAATTATTTCTTCTCCGTTCTATATTTGAAGAAATCAGATGATAAGTATAATTTCAAAATGGGCACCTGATTTCACACTAAAAGCGACGATGGCACATTCATTTTTTTCAACTGGTATCACTTATTTCTTCTCCCACATTAGTCAGCAGAGAAATTTCAATTTTGAACGGTGTTTATTAGAGTCGATTTAGACTCTTATGCGAATGGTTTGTCTGGGTGTCTGTCTGTGTGTTCACACTACAGCGTTTGAACGAATTATCGAATTTCTGTCAAATTTTGCACACAAATTCTATGGTACATTTTCTAGGTCTAAGTTCGTAAATGGGTCGAATCCATTGGGGAAATCCTCCACTAGAAATAATCAAAGATTTTTGTTCGCAGAAAACGTACGAGGTTCGTTTTTTTTTCTTCAGCCGATTGACGTCATCCATCCACGACCAATTACTGGGAACTATGTAGCCTTCGTAAGCGGCTGATGTCACCACCAACCTACCAATGACTGGTAACTTGCTCAAATTATTCTGAAGATCACTGACTTAAGCACGCTTCCCCACTGATGTGTACGTTCCTACATATCAGACGTGCCGAGTGGCAACGTCGCCATCGGATAAATGAAATATTCAAAACGCCGGGACTAAACGGTTTGGAGGGCTCCCGTGTCATAAAACGTCCAAACGGTGCTAAATATTTTTAATGTTGATTCGGTTCACTATTGGTCTAATTAAATCTACAGTTTTAAAAATGAAACCGATAGATGAATCGTATTGGACTCGTGTTTAAATGAGAGGTGTGTCCCGCCATGCCATCGCATCTGCTCAAAAACTACAAACACAAGGGGTCACTGGTTTTACGGTTGCGTACACGTCGTGGAACCGCAGCCAAGAAATCATTTGGATTTTTGGATTCTATTCTTTAAGGAGGGGTAATTATTCACTGGTGTTAGACAATTATCCGCAAGAGAAAACAAATTGACTCTCACTATAATTGGTTTAAACAGGTTTATTGTAGAATCGACTTAGTTAGGGGATGTTTTTGCTCGAGCTAGGATGACGCGAATCTTTTTTTCGTCCGCTTTGCTTGTCGAGTGCTTGCGCGCATGCAAGGATGAAGCCTGAGTGGGAAGGGGGTAGGTCGACGGGAGTGTGAGGGCCTCACACGGAAAGTTTCAGAGTAATAACTGCTCCTATAAAACACATTTCCTTTATTGTCTTATGGTTGCAAAAAAAATACACATAAATTATGTACCACACGTAACGTGTGCCTGTAGAATCCCCACATTTAGTATGCTCACTACTAAATCCCAGCCAGCACTTATATTGAAACATAAGAAACATTTAGATTGAAACAACTCAACTCCTAAGGTTGAAACTATCCTTTGTTACTTCAATCTTAGAGCAATATACTCACTTCGTTACGGGAGGAGCATATTCCAATGGAAAGTAACACTCGGCAAGCGTTCTATCACGAGGGCAAGAGTTCGGCGGACAGACGGGAAGAAATGCGTGTTGTTCCTATGGTGGCTCGTTGGGACATGCAACAACTTTTGTTTCTACATACACAAAACTTTCATGAAACCGGAACTTTGACGTTCCAACACCGGATAAGACTACACTACAACCTAAAACGATACATGTAAACTGCGCACGTGCTAGTTGCCGTTTTGTTCCGGTTTCATAAAAGTTGTGTGTGTGTGTGTAGAAAAAGTTGTGTGTACCAATGAGCCACCGTACGTTGCGATCACGCAGCTTAAAAATGGCCGGCAAACAACACTAACAGCGAGGGAGAGTGAATTTCGTGAAAGTAAATTGTGTTAGTTAACATTTGCCATATGCGGTTTGCAAAAATACTACGAATTATTTTGGCAGTTTGCAACAGTGCAATGTTTATTCGCTGACAACTTTGAACTCCACTGTGGGCCGGCTTAAGCTACGATTACCAGAGCCATGTTGTTTGTGCTTCTGTGGTCCTTGTCAAGAGGTGAGCGCTATTTGCGCTAGTAACCCTTCTGTGACGTTACGTTGCAACCGTTGCAATTGAAGAAGTCGATGCTCTGCAGCCAGCTTTACATTCGTCTGGTATAAGGAATAGTTTGTCTTCGTTGATTTCAGCATTTTTTTGGTTTTCGCAAAATGTTAAACAGCATGTTGAGAAAGTGAAAATGCGTGAAAAACTAAATATAAGGTGAAAATTGTTGGAATAAGAGAAAAAAAAAGCCACTAAACTTCGCATGCTGTAACGGCAGCTTTTATTTTATCGTATGTAAGCCTCAGCAAGCCTGAACTTGCATGTAAACGTCGACCTTAGAAACCCTATATAGTTTCCCCCAGAGTTGACATAGACCAACAAAATTCTGTATTTTCGGTCGTTTCATAACTATCCACCCAAATCCAAAACTGGTATAAGAGAAGCCACCAAGTTTCCAAAACTGGTCGGTCTTTGGAAGGTAGTGATATCATTCAACCAGTGAAAGACCGCCAAGGTAAATCCTATTAGCCAAGTTGATTGCACCGACTAATAGTTCGAAAGTTAAATGAAAACTAGAGCATTGTTGCTCGCGGTAGCAATCTTCAAGTTTTGATTTAACGTCCTTGGAGGCATTTCCCTAGTTGAATGATATCAGTACCTTCAAAGGCCGACCCTTTTTAGAAATTTGGTGGCTTCTTTTATACCAGGTTTGGTTTTGGTTGGATATTACAACTCTCATAGGACTATGAACGTATAAAAGGTCACACCCTTTTGTCTTCATCACTACCTTTTTTCCGGAGGAATTTTATGTCTATAAATTTTGTCATTAATAATTTCACGTTTGCCGATGCCCTATTAGCCATTAAATCAGCCTAATTGATATGGTTTGTTTTATTGTATGTCCCTGCTTCACATGCTTAAGGTTCTTCAATCCAATTTTTACGCACAAACGTTGATTTTCGTTCACTTTGCTCACTCAATCACTCATCCCCTTCAGTTGCTCGTCCCGAGGTTAATAAACACATGTAATTTAGGACCAAATAAATACAGATGTGAACCTATTTACGTTGCCATTTGGACTTATTTATTTAACTCTTTTGAGCCGATTGGCTTTCCGTCCTGTTTAACTTAGGACTGTTACATGTGTCTTAAATCTGTGTCTACCTTTTATCAGGAAAAAATGAAGAGGGGGTTCCCTTCATCGGCTCCTGCTTTTATCTTTAGAATTGTATGTGTAGAAATAATCAGCCATTACATCAGCCAAATTGAGAATTTTTTCGTTTGCTTTCTTCACTCACAGTTTGCATGTAGAATCCCAAAGTTCACTGTTACTGAAACACCAGACTGCAAAGTATTTTGCTTTTTGGTTATGAACATAAACCCCTTTGGTTCGTAGATGTTCGTATTGTTGCGTAACCATCGTCTAACGCGCATCTCTTCATTGTTACGCCATCCACCGCAACGTATGAAATGACTGATAATTTTGTCCTTAGTTGCAGTTCAGCTTTTAATTCGTCCAGGCTTTTACAATAAATCTAAGGGCCATGGCTGATTGTCCAGTCCATTGCTGCATTAAATCTGTTGCAACATGGAAAAGAAACGAAATTTAAATTCGTTGGGTGCGAATTTCAAAACCCTCCCACGCAGTTGTCCTGACCCCAAACCAACAAACGTACAACGCTCAGACCATCACGCATTCGTGTGTAAACTTTCAGCTGTGTAGGACTTCCCAATTTTTCGCTAGTCATGAACAATAAGTCTATGGGACAAAAGTAAAAATCCGCTCCTAATAGCGAAGACAGACCTCAAGTTCATCACAAAATAAAACGCAAATAAATTTTCGACAAAAATTTCTTGCTTAGGCACAATAAAATGATGAAATAATACAATTTAAAAGCTCATAACAGGGTGAGTTGACTGCTCACAAACCTCTATCTTGGATTTGGCTTAATCTAAGCTTGATACAAGCCAATTCCGAGAGGTGGTTTGTGAGCAAGAAACTTTATCTCCTCCAGTGGGATGTCTCCAAGAAGCGGCTTCCATAATTTCAGTGACAGGAATGGTACTATAATGAGCCCAGGAAGTAGAGATAGCTCGAAGTTCGTGGGCTGTTACTCTAATGCCTTCTGTGGCACAGTTGATGTCGAGTGCTTCGTAGGCCTGTACAATGATACTTTTGAGCCAAGTAGCAATCATGCGTGCGTCCAACTTTGTTATTAAAAGGAAGGAAGAGTTGAGAGCGTCCTCTGCGAATTGGCTTGGAGGCTATAAGGTAAAAGCGGATGGCTCGAACTGGGCATAAGGCATGCTCTTCGTCGTCTCCCAGGATGTTGGAGTGGGAGGGAATAATGAAGGACGGACGAATGCGGAGTTTGCGTAACACAGGTATAGTCAGAAAGGCAGAAACAGTCTTTATCGGTTGCTGATAATGCCTGAAGTTCACTGCAATGGAGGCAGGTTGCCGAAGCTACTAGGAATACGGTTTTCCTAGTTAGGCGACTTAGGCGAGAGGAGGACATGGGTTCGTATGGTGGAGCCATGAGTGCTGATAGTACAATGGACAGAGTCCAGTCAGGGAATTGTTTGTTGGTACGTGGTCGGTCCAAGTGGAAGGAGTGAATTAAGGATGAAATCCTATAGTCTGTGAAGAGGTGCGGGTTGTCAGCTGCTTTGAAGACCACATTTAGGGCGGAACGGTAAACTAGGATTGTGGAACCTCGTAAGCCGTTTTTGAATAAAGCAGTGAAGAAGCGGTGGAGGTCATGCATAGGGGGATTGATTGGATCAACTTGTTCTGTGATACACCAATGAAGCCACCATTTCCGGTGGCTGTCGTATATTTTATTGGTAGAGGAACGGACAGCTCGTGAAGCGATACGGATGGCCTCGTCCTCAAGAATGCCTGTTGCGCGGAGAAGCTGGATGATAGTAGCCACTCGTGAAGGTGTAGCACCTGAAGGTTGGAGTGGTGGATCAAGCCGTTGTGATGGGACAGGAGGTCCAGTCGAAGTGGAAGCTGGCACGGAGAGTCGATGAGGAGCAGTGGAAACCATGCCGCGGCTGGCCAGTTCGGTGCAATTAGGAGAAAGCGTCCGTGACAACTGGCGATTTTGCACAAAACAAGAGGGAGAAGGCGAGGAGGGGAAAAGGCGTATGCATGAGGTTGGTCCCAATTCAAGGTTAGTGCATCCACGGCCCATGCCAGGGGGTCTGGTAAAGAGCTGACGAACAGAGGAAGTCTGGCATTGAACCTCATAGCAAAGAGGTCTACCATTGGTCGTTGCCAAAGGAGGAACAAACTGTGGCAGACTATGGAGTGAAGTGTCCATTCGCTGGTAGGTGGTTCGCGGCGAGACACAGAGTCTGCTGTCATATTCATTGAGCCCGGAATGTGCAGGAATGCGATGGCGGATGCAGAATTGGAAAATGGGGGTGGTTATATTGTGCAGAGATAGGGAGCGCGTCCCGCCTCCCTTACAGAGCTAAGCAACAGCCGTGGTGTTATCTATGTGGACTTGTACCACTCGTTCTGTCACGTGTTCTTGAAAGTGTTGTAGACCTAAGAGGACTGCAGTTCTAGATGGTTGATGTGATCTGTTGCTTCGGTCGACCAGCAACGCGAGACTTTGAGGCTGTTGATGTGTTCTTGAAAGTGTTGTAGACCTAAGAGGACTGCAGTTCTAGATGGTTGATGTGATCTGTTGCTTCGGTCGACCAGCAACGCGAGACTTTGAGGCTGTTGATGTGGGCTCCCCATCCTGTCTGGGATGCGTCCGTAAAGAGGTGGAGCTGGGGTGGTGGCTCGTGGAGGGGAACTGTTGCAGTGAGATTGAAAATGTCCATCCACCATGTGAAGGTTTCGGTTGGAAAGGATGGACCAAGTTGTTGAAGCGGAAGGGTCATTGCTAATCGAGAGTCGCCCCAACGAAGGGAGCGATAATGGTGCACCATCCACCTTCCGTATGGAACAAGGTCTGCAAAGGAGTCTATAGTCCCAATAGTGGAGGCAAGATCTTGGAATGTGTGGAGTGGTTCGTGTAGAAATGATCGGGCAAAAGTGAGGTGGGTTTCTATCCGTTCCAGGGACGGCATGACGCATGCTGTACGGAGGTCGAAGAAGACTCCTAGGGACACGAAGGACTGGGCTGGTTAAAGACGTGACTTCGAAAGGTTCATGCTGAGACCTAGATGGTGAAAAAGAGACATGGCGGTGCATAAGTTGGCGGCCAGTGTTGGTGGATGCGGATGAGGAAGGAGACAATCGTCGAGGAAGGCGTGGATGGGGATGCCTTGTTGCTGGAGGCAGGCAAGAACTGTCCGCAGAACCATAGTAAATATCCGTGGGGCGGCATTTAGGCCAAACGGAAGGCAAAGAAACTCGAAGACAGTTCTGTCAAGTAGAAAACGGAATAGGTGATGGACAGAGGCATGAAGCGGAATCTGAAGGTATGCGTCTGCCAGATCGTGGGAAACTGTCCAATCGCTGGGTTGTAGAGATTCTCGGATGGAGGATACTGTTTCCATTTGAAAGTGTGGATTGAGAACGAATTGGTTGAGTGGCTTTAGGTTGAAAATAAGGCGTGTTCCGCCCGTTTTCTTTTCGCAAAGAAAAATGCTGCTGTAAAAACCCGGAGTGAATAGAGGGGTCACAATTCGAATAGCTTCCTTCCGGAGAAGGGATGTTACTTCTGCTCGAAGCGGAGGAAGGTGATTCCAGATCCCACGGTGGATCTTGCACCGGAGGCCGTGGAGAAAACTTTGGCTTGAAGCCGTCAAAAACAATAGAAAGGATCACTGGGTCGGAGGTTATCGTCCGCCAGGCTTTGGCGTAATATTGGAGGTGTCCCCCTACAGCTTGTGGGGGAGGCGGAATGTCAATAATTGTCATGTCCCCTGTGTCAGGGTTGGGAGGTGGACCGTCGCTTTCGGTCGGGGGTGGACGAGCGCCCCAGGGAACGGCCTCGTCCGCGTTCCTGGGTGCGGGTGGAAAGGGCGAAGCAGGACGCAGAGCCGGAGGCGGAAGAGAATCAGGAGGTTTTGTTCTCCCAGTCGTTTTTAGGAGGATCAGGTGTTGATGGTGTGGGACGAGGACGACGTCCCTGGCGAATCTCGTTGTATCGGGGCTTCCGGGTGATGTCGAGATGGGGAGTAACTTTCGGTATTAAATCACGGAACAAAGACTCTGATTTTTTGGGATGGGTTGATTGCGAAGGTGGTGGCATGTGGAGTCGTGTAGATTTGAGGCCGTGTTAAGAGCTACCTCTCGTAACAAAAGCGTTGAGTTGAAGAGGGCCCGTGTGAACCAATTCATGGCGTGGTAAGTAGCGAAGCAGCTTTTTCGGAACACTTGGTTAATGAGGGAAGCTAACTGGCGAATGTCATCTGGAGGAGGGTCGGCATACAGTCTTTCACACAGCGCATTAGCTGCAGTAATAAGGACGTCCGCTTGGGATGCAGCCCGGAGGCCTAGGCAGAGGATACGGTCATTGTCTCGGCGGACAAAAACGGGAACCGTTGCCCGACGAGGGAGGTAGAGAGCGGAGCCGAAGTCTAACTTTGTGACTGCAGTCAGGAATTCTGATTGAGGATAGGTGTCAGAATTGTGTGGGTTGGCTGTACCGTCGCGAATAGGACGGAAGAAGTAATTTTCACGGCCTAGGTGAGGCAGAGGAGGATCTTTGTCTAACTCAATAGGCGACCCATTTCCGAGGAGGACGCCGCCGTTGCGGAGCAGAGTTGTAAGGAGCATTGTTGACTGACCCAAGAGCGGAGGCTGATGGGATAGCTGGTCGCGGAGGCCAAAACCAAAACCTGTAGCAAGGCCTCTGTTTTTGGAGATCGAGTCGTTGGCTGCGGAGGTTTGTACAGGAAGCAGTCTGGGATGATTCTTTCAACTGTCTTCGAAAGTTCTGGAAGAGGGATCTCAGAAGGGTCTGGGTCACCTTGGTACAGAGGCTCAGGACGACTTGATAGGGATGGGTCTGGTGAATAGTAGGAATCCTGGTCGTCACCCACGGAAGCTTCAGGCAGTGGCACGAGAGGTGGAGTCGGTGGAGCCCACGGAGGAGGCCAACTTAGCCGCAACCTTCCGTGCTTTAAGTTGGAGTTTAAGGCAGGCATATTGTTCCTTTGTGCGAGAAAGTTCTTCCGAAAGGGAACGTAAATCCCGTGCCGGAGAAGGTTGGCTACACGGGATGGGAGACGTGGCTGCGGTGTCGCAAGGCACAGAGAACGATTCGGAAAGGAGGGGATTTGGAGGCGGAAGAGGCTCTAAAGAATCTTGTTCTGTTTGAGTTCGAGAATTTCTACATTCTCAGCAACAGGCGGAACGTGGACCGGCGATGCTGAACGATGAGTACGGGATCAGGAATCATCTCTAGGCGTCCCCTTAGCTCGAGGTATCGCAATGCGGAGGCGGTAGTGAAGGGTGAATGTAGGAAATGGAGGCTTGGCGATTCACGGAGCGAAGTGAACAGCGTGGCGGCTAGAGAAGAAAAGGTGAGCATTACCGCTCCGCTTCGACTTTTATATGAAGAAGGCTGCGCAGTAGACCTGCGCAGTAGGTAGCGAACCGGAAGGACATCTTCGGTTTATTTTCTCTAGAATTGAACAGCATTGAGAAGGAGAATGCTATTAAAAAGGTAATGGATATTTTCAAGGCAACTAGTATCTAAAATTTCAACATGGTGTTGGTTTTGCCTTGCCGATCCGTAACGAAAACGGTAAATAATGAGAGTTCAGAAGCGACAGGGAAAATTGTTTCTTCAGGAATTCTTTACCTTATTGTCACGGCTCATACAACTGCAGGTAAATAAACAAACGATGTCGTAGATAGCTACCCAACTAGCATTACTATTGTTACGATACGACATATTCGCCATCGCACGTGTGATTCGCAAGCAACTAAATTTTTGCTGAGAGCATTCGTTGCAAGACTGGTTCGTATATGTATGCATCCTGAAAAATTAATTACTTTTATGAGGCTGGCCCTCCTTAACGACACAGCGTTCTTCCTCGACTCGCCTGCAAAGGTCGCTAAAGTCAAACAGACGCCTTCACTATTTCCTGCTTTCCTCTCCCCCGCTCTGCTCGTCCCCGTCAAGGAAAGTTCACTATGTGATAGTTGGGCGGGCCGTTTGGAAATTGCAATGACCGTTCTGTGCCCTTGCTAGCCCGTTTTCCTACCTACTTAAAACTTTTCGAGTGATACACTTGTAAGAATGGGCGTTACTAGTGGTTTGTGCGTAGGTGGACATGGTATTTCATCATTCCCGTCACTCAAAAACATTGATTTAGTTTTAAAGGTGGGTTGCAGACTATACATCCACGCCCTTCCTTCAATGGAGCCCCATTTAGGCACAATATTCGAACTTTAGGTTAAAAACTGATGCAGATTTTTAAACAAGTTTTGTTTTTCGGACGTCGCGAAAAGATTTATTGTGTGGTGTGAGGCGTACGATTTCAAACTTCCCCCAAAAAATCTTTTACAACCCTCAAACGATTTTAAACTGGCATAAATGGGCTTCTGCCGAATTTTGTGTGGGTTCAACCACTCCCCCTTCCCTTCGTTTGGCTCCAAACAAAGGCCTCTCGACTATTTTTAACCAGTTGAAGTGTTTTGTTGGGACAGTTATATCAAGACTCTTTAGGCCCCTTTTGGAGCTTGGTTGGGTTCAAGGCATGTGAATTAAATTGCATCCCTGCTGTTTCTTCCACCCTCCTTTCCTAGTTTGGTGGACCTAGTTTGCAGTGCCTTCAACATGTACATAAACACAAACCAAAACCGCCCCGGATGCCACTCTGAATCCTTTGAGCATTTTGTTTTACTCCACCCGAAGTGACGTCATGATGATCCGCTGGTAGCTTTTTTTTTTTTATAAAACGCGTGTAACTTAGTGCAGAATATCTAACTATAAGTTTTTTTTTTTTGGG